>CAUYLG010013239.1:0-97647 GCA_963573385.1 Cacajao melanocephalus | reverse complement strand
GATCTTGGCTCACTGTAGCCTCTGCCTCCCAGGTTCCAGTGATTCTCCTTCCTCAGCCTCCCGAGTAGCTGGGATTACAGGTGTACACCACCACACCTGCCTAATTATTGTATTTTTAGTAGAGACGGGGTTTCACCATGTTGGCCAGGCTGGTCTCAAACACCTGACCTCAGGTGATCTGCCGACCTCAGCTTCCCAAAGTGCTGGGATTACAGACATGAGCCACCATGCCTGGCCATTTTAATGCATATGTATTAAATAAAATGAAACTGAATAAATTGGTTGAGGTATTCCTAAAACTATTTTCCACTCAGACTTCAAGCTTCTGAATACATTTTCAACTTAAAGTGTTGATGGCAACAGTCCTAAAGAGTTTTCATTACTATCTCTGTTTTTTTTTTGCCAGTCCTCTGACACCCATTCTATAAGCTTTGATTATTGGGTACTTTCTTCATCTCACCAAACTGTCAACTAAAAGTCTTCAGACGATAACTAGAATTTGGGTCCTCTGTCAAAGAGTCTAAACAATTTGTTGACGGTAGCTTCAAGGGACTGAAGTTGTGTTTTCACCAAGTTTGCTTATATGCAAGCAGTGAAAAATATATACTTTGGTTGACAGCAATTCTAAGACATTATCAGCTATAAGATGCATGGTGACTTTAAAGATGTTAAAATTTAAAAGAAAAAATGTGTATCTTTGAATCTATGAAATACAACAATTCTCCCATCACTCCATACTATCCTAACCACTTAAATGGCAAGATGGAAATAAAACATCCCCAAAATAATCCCAGCCCCTTTTCCTTTCCTTTTAAATAAAAATCAACCTTCTGGGAGATATATGCTGAATTTTAAAATTTGAATACAATAATAATAAATTATAATCTGTAGGTTTTAAGAATATTAGTCCAAGGATGCCAAATTTCTATTTAAAATAACCTAGCTAGGCCGTATTAACATGAATGCACACTTCACTGTGTATAAATTCAATACTAATGCTTTGGAATCAGCTTTCTCAAAATTGCAGGTCTCAGAAGCACTCGCATTCATTTCCGAACCGTCAGTGTTGATGAAAACCATGTAAAAACGAAGGAGCAATAAAGAACTTTTAAATCCTTACCAAATAAGGACAGTTTTATCCCATTAAACTTCCATTAACCAAATCACCCCCAGCACAGCAAATAATGATGAATTTCAATTGCAGCTCAAATTTGTTGGTACAGCATGTCCTTGAATAACACTGTTCAGTTCAATGTCATTTTGTTATTGATGAGGGGAAAACTGGACTTCCAGCCAGGCCCGCTGTCTGTGTGGAGTTTGCATGTTCTCCCTGCGTCTGCGTGGCTTTTCTTTGGGTACTTCGGTTTCCTCCCACATCCCAAAGATGCACATATTAGATGAATTGGTGTGTCTCCATTGTCCTACTCTCAATGGAGAGTGGGAGTGTGTGTGTGTGTGTGTGTGTGTGTGTGTGTGTGTGTGTGTGTGTGTCTTGTGATGGAATGGTGTCTAGATGAATTGATGTGTCTCCATTGTTCTGATCTCACTGAGAGAGAGAGAGAGAGAGAGAGAGAGAGAGAGAGAGTATGTGTGTATGTGTGTCCTGTGATGGAATGGTGTCCTGGTGAGAGTTGGGTCCTGCCTTGCACCCTGAGTGCCAAGATAAGCCCCAGTGACTCACAGTCCTGAACTGGTGTAAGCTGGTTGGAAAATGATTGAATGAATGAATGAATGAATACAAATTACTGTCAAATAAAAGCTTGTAAAAGATGCGGTAATCCTACTCTGCACCACAATAAACAATGTAAAATGAAAGTGTTCGGTAAGCCTGCCATATCTGTGATTGTTTTTGAACTGCATGGTGGCAGGTGTTTGTCCTTGACACTTTTGCTCTGCATTTATTCTTTGATTTAACCCACCACCACTATGACTGCCTTCACTCTCTGATTTCCCAGAACTTGGGTAAACCATTATCTTGTTCTTATTAATCTTTCTCAAATTTGTTTTAATAATAAGTTTTAAATCATATATTTAAATAATTTAAGTAAATTTCTCAAATTTATTTTAATATTGAATATTAGAAGTTTTTTATCTTTATTTAAAAGTTAGTTATATTTTTGTAACCAGAAGTATACCCTAGGAATTTAACTCTTGTTTATTTAATTAGCCTATGGTAAAATCAGCTTCTTTACTAATTGTTTTGCTTAAAATTGCAGATTCAAAGAACATATGAGTAATGTTAAGTGAGTACTTACTGTACGTTAGTCACCTCAAATCCATTTTAGAAGTAGGTAGAAATAGATTTTGGGTAAATTAAATAACCTCACATTTTTTCAGAACATTCTGCAGAAGTTCAAAGTTATATTTTGCATGACTAAAAGCCAACCTGTTTTTCTGTGAGAAGATAAGTGCTAACATTTTTATCACAATTCTTCACTCCAACTGAATTAAAAGGGAATTTGGGTGCAAGGTACATATCACCCAACTGGAAAACTTTCCTTGAGTCTTGTAGTGTTGGACTATTTACCGCTGTCTTGGAAACAACTTGAAAATATTTACCAGCCCATAATTTTTAGTCACCTGTCTTCCCCAAAGAAGTAGGCATACAGTAGACGAAATAAAACCCATATTACTTTCTACTCAGTCTAGCACAAAATATACTAGTATTTGAATGAGCAATAAAATCAAGGATTTCTTCATTCAAACATGTTGTAAATTACAAACAGAACCAATTATCAAACAAAATAACAGTGCCACATGGGTTTAGAGGAGTATTTTGCCATTACAAGGCTAGTACTTATTTTTAAATCCCTTAAATACTATTGTTAATCCTTCTACATCCTTTCAGTGATTTAAAATGGTGTATGTTTGTTTGTGGTTTATGGGCAGTACAGGATAAATCATAGCAAGATGTTATTAATCTAAACAACTAATGAGTATTGAAATGGATTAAAAGTGAAACTTCGGTGGTAGTAATTATCAATCCTAATAAGCTGAAATTCTGGGATGTTATGTCTTGAATGTTACCCAGGATGATATGATTGGAGAACTGAAACCAAACATAGGTGTCCGGGCTCCCAAACCAGCGTTCTTACCCCTTTACTGCACATAATATGTGATGGCAAAACCTCAGAAACATATGCATTGCTGAAAATTTCAACTTCTTTAAAGGCCTAATGGGACTCATCTAGAAAAAGTTTAGAAATAAAATTTAAGGGTCAGGCACAGTGGCTCATGTCTGTAATCCCTGCACTTTGGGAGGTCATGGTGAGTGGATAACCTGAGGTCAGGAGTTCGAGACCAGCCTGGCCAACATGGCAAAACCTCGTCTCTACTAAAAATACAAAAATTAACCAGATGTAGTGGTGGGTGCTTGTAATCCCAGCTACTCAGGAGGCTGAGGCAGGAGAATTGCTTGAACCTGGGATGTGGAAGTTGTAGTGAGCCAAGATTGTGCCACTGCATTCTAGCCTGAACGACAGAGTAAGACTCCATCTCAAAAAAAAAAAAAAGAAAAAAAAGAAAAGAAAAGAGAAATGAAATTCCGAGGGCATTGGATACTCTTTATCCTAAACACCCAGAGTCAAAATATATCTGAATCAAATTATTCCTAACAAATAACTGACAGCAGTGCAGTATTTTCAGTAGCTCCAAAGCTCATAACTGACATTAATTAGCAGTCCTACACAATATCCTTTTGAGGTAAGGTATGCATTATTCACTTTACAGCACTAATGAGGCATCCAGCTATACTACACATTTTGTGCACTTGTTATCTGGCGCCCTAGCTACTAAAACTTAGAAATGTTCTGCAAGTTCATTAATTTCTAGGACAATAGTGAGATTGGAGAGCACAGTCTCAAATCTGACTTTCAGTATATTCTGTTGACACAGTGCTTGTCCACCACTGACTTTAGGGTTGTAATCATGTCAAGCTCATTGCCTGCAAAGCTAGTCACAAAAGATACCTCTCCATCTTCTACTGTATGCTGTCACATACAGATGCTGGGCACACTGTGTAGGATCGTCTAGGAAGGAACCAGGCAAAGCAACCCATGCCTGCCTGGAGCTTCACAGGGAACCCTGCCTCCATGATTGGTCAAACTTTTCTTGGCACTAACTCATGGATAAAAGAGATAATAAAGTAGAAAATATGTTTTTATGACCTATTGTCTCCAGTCTTGACCATAAAACATTCAACCAAGATTTCTAAACAACCACCTCACAGGTGCCTTACCCTGTGCAATATACCAAGAATCAAATAGTGCCTTCGAGTGGCTTACAGTCTGGTGGCCTGTCTTCTACCAGAGGTTTACTTAGGGCTAAATATTTAAAAATAACAACAAAGCAGCTGGCTTGAATTCACAATAGTAGGTCATATTGTTGTTTACTGAGTCCTAGAGAGTTTAAATGGGTTATTTTATTTCCACAATCCCATATTGGCACCATTTTATAAATGGGGAAACTGAGACACTGAGAGCTGAAATTGCCTACATAAATGGCAGAACCAGGATTCATATCCAAGCTTGTCTGCTACCAAAGTCCCATGCTCTGATTTACTGCTGCTGTCATCACAATAGCAAAGGCAACAGAAATTAGAATAGAGACATCCCCGCTTCCAGCTGCCTTTACCAGAATCAGACTGGCTCCTGTTTTGCTAAAGCCAACTAAGAGAGGAATGATAATAGAAGTCAGGTTGAGTCTTGCCAGCTTCAATAATACAAATGAGATTAATGCTAGAAACTTGTTTAGGATAAACAGGAGAATCCAGCTGGAGGATGTGATAACACACTACTATGAAAGCTTAACAAGATGGAAGAAGAGCTGTTGCCCGAAGCAATATTCATAAACCTGCCAAATATTCTAAATGGGGCACTGGATCTCTGTCTAATGGCTCCACATTTCTAAGTAAAAGCCAAAGGACTTTTAAATCAACGTCACCTTTTCCTAAGCCTTGAATCACTAAACAATTTATTAAGTACGTATTGCAGTTTACACAGTGGTTAAGAGCTCTGGCTTTAAATTCCAATTCTGCCACTTTCTAACTGTGTGGCCTGAGGCAACTTAGTGAACCACTCTGAACCTCAGTTTTCTTGTATAGAATGGGTATTCAATTCAATATCACAACATTGCTGTTGGAATTTAATGAAATTATGATGATGATTTTTTTGAGACTGAATCTTACTCTGTCACCCAGGCTGGAGTGCAGTGGCATGATCCTGGCTCACTGCAACCTCTGCCTCCTGGGTTCAAGCAATTCTCCTGCCTCATCTTCTGAAGTAGCTGGAATTAGCAATCCTACACAATATCCTGTTGAGTTAAGGTTTGCATTATTTAGACTATCACATAGAAGAGAACAATGAAAAGAACATTTTTATCCCTGCCATTGAGGAAGGGAAGTCTAATTATAGAAGGTGATTTAAAGATAGACACACTTAATATCCTTTTTATCCTCTACAGAAAGATCAGAGATGAATTATTGACTGGGGCACCTGCCACCAAACCTAGCTAATTTTTGTATTTTTAGTAGGGATGAGGTTTCCCCATGTTGACCAGGCTGGTCTCAAACTCCTGATCTCAAGTGATCCATCTGCCTTGGCCTCTCAAAGTGCTGGGATTGCAGGCATGAGCCACCACACCTGGCCAATGAAATTATTTATATGAAGCATTTCGTAGCGTACCTGGCACATAATCAGCACTCAGTTAATGTATCTATTGGTATTAGCCATTCCATGTCCATATACAGAACGTAATAGAAGGATGCAAAGGAACTCCAAGACGTGTTCCTTTTCATCAAGGAACATATCATCTGCTTGAGAAAATGAGACAAACAGACAAATCAGTTAGGAATAAGACAACCTATGTGAAGTGCTAAGCCATGTTCGTGCTGTGCACCAGAGCTTCTCAGACCTTAAAGGGCACAGCAGTCCTCTGGGAATCTGGTTAAAATGCAGTTTTTGATTCATCAAGTCTGAGGCAGGTGCCTGAGACTCTACATTTCTAACACGCTTCCACGTGTTGCTCCATGTTACTGGTTCATGGATCACATTTCACTTTGTGGGGCTACTGATGTTTAGGGTAAAAGAGGTCTGCCCAATAAGGGCTAGGACAGTCAGGGAAGCTTTGTTAGAGAGAAAACTGAGCTGGGGCTTGAAGGATACATGGGACATGGACATCTCAGAAGAAAATAGGTGACTTTGTAGGCACAGGAATGCCATTAGAAGGCAGAAGGCAGGAAAGGCATGCGGGGCCATGAGGAAACGTTCAATTGGTAGACAAAGTCTGTAGACTGGTCCCATTCTGTGGGGTTAGAGCAGCAGTACCTTTCATCTCAGACAACCCTCTCTGGGCACCAGAGCTCTCAACCCTCTCAGGACACCGGAACCACCAGAGCAGCTTAAAAAAATACAGATATCTAAGCCCCATTCCCAGAAATTCTGATTAAGCTGGTATAATTTAATTGAATTTCAGGCGTTCATGCTCCATTTATGGAGGAAAAAATATCACATGTAAACAGCAAGTAGCCACGCATCTTGAAAATTAGGTCTGTTACTATCTTCACAAGCACCATCAATATCCCAGAATCAGTAAACTAGGTAACTGATGAGGACCCAAAAACAATAGAGAAATTGAGAAAAAGTGTATCTTCCAAAGTTCTATTTTTTTTATTTCTAATCATCTATGCCTCTGCAAGTAATGGTTAATTTATTGTTTGATATATTCTTTTAGTGACTTTCTGAAATTGGTACTACGCCATTCAATACTAATCTCTTTTTTTCCTCAAACATAGTCTTACCCTTTTAACTTTGCTAGTCTGGAAAGACATCAATCCTTTTCCACAGTTTCTCAGAAATATTGCCTGTGGTCTCTGAAAATGTTAGAAAAATTCAAGGGTTGGGTCACCAGATCCTGCTGATTTAAATGCCTTATGTTTTCCAGACATTCTGTAAGAAGTGTGTTCCTTCTTCTTATAGAATAACTGGAAAAAATAAGGTATTTAAATCAGCATGATTTAATGGTTTGTCATTCCTTCAAAACCAAATCAGTCCCCAGTAATTAATTCATCTCTGATCTTTCTGTAAAGGATAAAGAAGATATTAAGTGTGTCTATCTTTAAATCGCCTTCTATAATTAGGCTTCCCTTCCTCAGTGGCAGGGATAAGAATTTTCTTTTCATTGTTCTCTTCTATGTAACAGTCTAAATAACTTTATGAGTCTCTGATGTCTCTTACCAAATAATCCCTATTATTTAGGAATGCTGGAGCATGCCTAAAATGACACCAATTTCTTGACCCATGAAAGATATTGAATACATATTTCCCACTGTACTTTTTTTTGACATACAGTCTCATTCTGTCACCCAGGCTGGAGTGCAGTGCAGTGGCGTGATCTTTGCTCATTGCATGTGCAACCTCCGCTTCCCAGGTTCTAGTAATTCTCCTGCCTCGGCTTCCTGTGTAGCTGGAACTATGGGCTCACACCACCACGTCTGGCTAATTTTTGTATTTTTTAGTAGAGATGTGGTTTCACCATGTTGACCAGGCTGGTCTCAAATTCCTGACCTCAGGTAATCTACCCTCCTAGGCCTCCCAAAGGGATTGCAGGCATGAGGCACCATGCCCAGCTGTATTTCCCAATACACTTTTAAAATAATATTCCTACAAAGTCTTTTTGATTTTCTAATATGAATGAGACAATAGGGAAAATGAAAAGAGAGAGGTGGGAGGAGAGAGAGAGAGGCAGAAGGTTGAGTTGATGGAGAAAAAGAAGAAAGGCACAAGTAGAAAGAAAGAAGGAGAAAAAATGAAGATTAGAAAGAAAAAAAAAACCAAGCCAGGCACTGTGGCTCATGCCTGTAATCCTAGCACTTTGGGAGGACAAGGCGGGTGGCGTGCCTGAGGTCAGGAGTTCGAGACCAGCCTGGCCAACGTGGTGAAAATCTGTCTCCACTAAAAATGCAAATATTCGCCTGGCATGGTGGCATGTGCCTGTAATCCCAGCTACTCGGGAGACTGAGGCAGGAGAATTGCTTGAACCCAGGAGACGGAGGTTGCAGTGAGCTGAGATCACGCCACTGGCACTCCAGCCAGGGTGACAGAACGAGACTCCACCTAAAAAAAAAAAAAAGAAAAAAAAATGAAAACCATCATTGTTTGAAAAGCAAGGATTAGGAGAAAAATTTGGGGGAAAAATATTTCAGCAGAAAAATAAATGCAGACTGAAAAATCATTCTTGCTGGAGATACTCGTTTGCTTTTCTGACTTAAAACAAGGATAATAGCTCTTACTTCTTTAAGTTTCTAATAAAATATGAATAAGTCCATAGGACACTGTAATACTAAAAAATGTATTCTAAAGTCATTAAACAGAGGATCCAGATTCTAAATGTGGCTCCTTGTGTACAAAAAACTCTTCCATGAGGAAATAAAATGTGGTAACTCCTGAATCAACATTTACACAAAAATATAAGGACTTAACATTTGGAGGCAGACACTAATACACTGCTTTATGTGCACAAAATTTTAGGAGATTTGTAAACCCTTCACAGAATTGATTTTTCTCTACTTCAAAGGAGAAAAGGTAGAAGAAAAAGAATTCCTTTAGAAGGAATAACAGTAGGTAAGGCTAATGGAGTGCTTACCGTGTGCCAGGCACATTTGACTGTCACGACAGCCTCATGACGCTGGCACAATTTTAATCTAATTTTAGATTAAAGGCTTAGGAGACGCATCGAGCAACTCGACCAAAATCAAATATTTAGCTAGTTGTGGAACCACAATTTGATCTCAGATTGCCTGATTCCAGAGCCCATAATCTTAACAAATTTGTTTAATAAAATATATGGACAAGAGTCACAAGTCTTATATTTCAAATACCCTAATGCATGATGCTTATTTCTTTATATTTCTTTCAAGCAGGAAACACAAAAAATATCCATCCAAATGAGTCTTCACTTGGAGAAGCACTAATCAATGACAAAGGAAAGGCTTTGTTCCTATGAATTTCAAATGCATTCATATCAAAACTAATAGTCAAAACAAAAACCCAAGATCAGTTTGCTTGAAGTTCACCTTTCCATTAGTTAAAGACTGAAACGTCCTTTAAGACAAATTTAGAATTCCTAGAACTGCCTGTTATTCATGTCATAACACAAGCATACTTTGGTGTCACTATCATATTATTATTGGTGTATTTCCGTTATTCATCCTTCTCCGTTCATTAATCAGGCAAACATCCTGTAAACAGCTAAATTTATACAGATATATAAATAGGATGGAGTTCATTGGTTAATCACTAAAATATCCAGAGAGCCAGAGGGAAAACATTATGTAACAAAAACAGTGGCTTGGGGAGCAACCTTTCACAGGCGCTACCATTTTATCTCAAATAATTTTTTTTTCTTATGTGTACCATGAAATTAAGAGGTTAGAAAGAAAGGTTAAGCATTTTTAAAAACAGTGAATCGCTTCGTGATATTCAACAATCAGGAACTTTTGAGATGAAATAGGAAAAGTAAGGGGCTATCCAATAATAATAATATAGTGCTTGCTTTGTCATGTTTTTTAGTGTTTGCCGTGTGCTAAGTCCTTTACATGAATTATATTTTGGTTTGAGTTCTATAGAAACAGACTCTAAAACAGAGATTCAAGGGCAACTTGTTAATTTGCAAAGTATAGTGAAAACTAGAAAAGAGGTAGAGAGATGAGACAGGGAAGGGAAAGAAGCCAAGAAAGAATGTGTGCATTATCGAGCCAGTTACCACTCCAGGAAACTGGGGCTTAATCCCACATAAAACATATGCCTTCCAGTTACCCTGCCTGGAAGGCAAGGGATCTGGGGTATTTATCTACCAATTCCCTTCAGTCATGATTTGGGGATGCTCCTTGGGTATTAATTCCCTAGCACCTCAAAGGTGCAGCCTTCAGCAGCTTTGGATAAAGCCTGACAAAGAGATATAGACAGGGATTATTGGGAGTTGACCTGCAGGTATGAAATAGGCAGCCTCAATGGCTTTAGGTGGTACACCAACAGCTTCTGCTCCAGGTGATCCAATTTAACTTCTCTATTAATATCCCCGTTCTCAAGATGAGAACACCGAGGCTCAGAAATATTGAGTGACTTACTCATGACCACACAGCAAGTCTGGAGACAGAGCTTGCTTCAAAGAAAGCAGTCTGACTCCAGGGCCTGCAATCTTAGATGGTTCTTTGTACAGTTTCCCAAAAGTTCCCATTTAAAAGGTAACTCCACCAGCTTCCCAAGGAAAAGATATGTCTACACTGTTTTCATCACCAAAGAAAATCTAAGAGTGATTTATTTTCAACACTTTCCATTGTGAAATGACTGGTTCTTCTGCATTTACAAAACACTGAATAAATGTTGAATAAATGAATGGTTCCATAAAGTTATCCATGAATTCATGTGAACATAATCCCTATTTCCAAAGGACCCTACCAGCTTCCAGTTTGAAATTAGGTCACAAAAATCCCATCACGTAGTCATATTTTCCTGACTTTTCTCTCCATGTTCAGAACCACAGCTTTCCACAAAGAACCCCTAGAAATTACTGGAAGGTTCTAAGAAATTTCTTACATGAACTGCCAAGCTATTCCAATCACAGACTATGTGACACCCACCATTTTTCCTTCTCTTCATCTTTTCTCTGCTGAATACTCCACGTCCATCAGGCTCCATTGCTTCTTCCAGGCATTTCCAAGGCTTTCAACAGGCACCACCACTAATGTGTTACAGCCCTACAGTACCAAGCTACATGGCATTGATATGGAAGCACAGTAGGGCAGACACAGTATTGCCCTGTTGTTCAATGCATTGTATGGAGTAATTAGTGAAAAAAATTATCTGCATATTTACTCTGTTTCTCTTTCCACAAGAGTCTATAGAGTATTGGGCCTACAGGCAAGATACTAGGCAGGCCCTGTGATGACTAGGGATCTGTTCCCTGGCCAACCTTGGACTGCTTGACTCAGCGTGAGTCCTCTCCCTGAGGCCTTTCTATCCTTTTAAATTTTGAGGCACTCAGCCACCAGCTGCCAGTTCACCCTTGTCTAGCCCCAGCGTTATAGTAATGTTCAAACTGGGTCCCCTAAAATCTCCATTTATACTTGGTTGAATGCACAGAATTAATATTTTATATATGATACATATATATGCAAATTGTATGTAAGATTAGGAATGAAATCTATTAATGTTATTGCTGAGTGATATTTCCCTCAGTCTCTAATCTTCTAACTTGCCGTTCACTGTATCTACAGTGTACTCAGAATATGTGCAAAACAAAAAATAAAAGTTTTTAAGTTTAGAAATCTATCTTCAAAATTTGCCTAAAATTCATATTCTGGGAGCTGGCAAACCCACAAAATTTACTTTCTTGACCTAATAATCTGATACCAGAACATTCTAATGAAAGATACAAAGAGGGACAATGCCTTAGCCCAAAGAAAGGACTCTCTAATGATGAAGTGTCAGGATTTGAGGCAAATGCGGGGGCAAGGGGGTGACATTTTGAGCAGAACATTTCCTAACATTTCTCAAATGTTGTTTTGTTGCTAACCTCCAACTATAAAGTTAGCATGAATGGAGAATCCTGATTTAAATGTTGATCAAGTCAAATGGCAATGAACTATTTTTAGAAACGATCTTTAAGTGCCAAAAATCAAAGAATATTCACAAAAAGTTCCAGGTTTCAGAACGATTAGTTTCTAATAAAGTGTGTATAGATGGGTGACTACAAATACAAGTATAATTGCATTTAACTTTTCATCCATCTTTGGGGAAAAACAAATAAAAATAATTAACTGAACCAAATATAAATTCTATTCTTAGAATAACAGTTAGATTCCTAAAATATTAGTTAGATTCCTGTAATATAGCTACTCAAGAGGCTGAGAGGCAGAGGCTGCAGTGAGCTGAGACCGTGCCACTGCACTCCAATCTGGGTGACAGAGTGAAACTCTGCAAAAAAAAAAAAAAAAAAAGAAGAAGAAGAAGAAGAACAAATTGTAGAGATAGTGTAATCCAGTGTCTACAAGACAAATACACAGTTAAGACAATCAAAATTCGAAGAAAATAAATCTCTAATGATCACTATTGGACAGACAGCAATTGTGATGAAGTGATCACTGCTTGTGCATACACATTGAACCTTATGTTCAGAAGAAAGTCCTGGGAGCACCTATGGAGGACTCTTTTATGAAATACTAGATCACAGACACTCTTGTGGACAAAGAGGGAAATGCAGACTTCCGCAACTCTAAATTGGAAAGGGATTCCACATAGTATGATCATGAGTGTGTTTTAGGTTTACCTTAGCCCATTTATTTTACTTATATTTTCCTTTTCTATGAAAAATTAAGTTATATAATAAAAAAACTATGTTTAAGTAAGTCTAAAAGCACTCTTAATGTTTAAATTAAAAAATTTAAGTGATAAGTCATCATATCATAGCTCAATTGTTATGCTTCTTTTCCTTTCCTAATGATACATAAAACAGTAGTGTGTCTTACAAGAAATACTGTTTTGTTTATTTTTTATTTAAGTGAATGGAAGCTCTTTTTTCATCTGTATAAATTTAAGCGGTACCAGTACAATTTTGTCACATGGACATATTGCATAGTGGTAAAGTTTGGGCATTGAGTGTATCCATCACTTGAGTAATGTACGTTATACCCATTAAGTAATTTCTCATCACCCACTCCCCTTCCACCTCCTGCCACCATTCTGAGTCTCCAGTGTCTATCATTCCACACTCTATGTCTATGTCTAAACACTATTAACTCCCACTTACAAGCGGCCGTATTTGGCTTTCTGTTCCGGAGTTGTTTCACTTAAGATAATGGCCCCCAGTTCCATCCATGTTGCTGCAAAAGACATAATTTTATTCTATTTTGTGGCTGAGTAGCATTCCATTGTGTATCTATATCAAAGTTTTTTTTTAATTTTAGATTCAGAGGGTACATATACATGTTTGTTACATGAATATATTGTGTATTGGTGGGGGTTGGGCTTCTAGTGTACCCATTACCCAGAAGGTGAACCTTATACCTGATAGGTGATTTTTCAGCCCTCAGCCTCTTGACATCCACCTCCCTTTTGAAGTCCCCAGTATGCATTATCTCCATCTTTATGTTCACCTGCACCTGTTGTCTGAGTCTCACCTGTAAGTGAGAACATGTGGTATTTGGTTTTCTGTGTTAGTTCACTTTGGATAATGGCCTCTAGCTCCATCCATGTTGCTGCAAAGGACATGATTTCATTCTTTTTTGTGAGTGAGTAGTATTCCATGGTATATATTTACCACGTTTTCCTTATGCAGTCAACTGTTGATGGACACTTACGTTGTATACCACATTTTCTTTATCTGATCATCCATTAATGGACATTTAAGTTGATTCCATATCTTTGCTATTGTAAATTTTAGATTTAATGAAATTCCATACTGGACATTTTAAATAAATCATCTCATGCAACTTTACTCTTTAAATGACTCAATGCCACACAAGGTAACTGAGTCTGTTAGAAATCCTTCAGTTGCAGGACCAAACATGTCATGAGCTCATGACAGAACTCCAACTTACTGGCTTAAATAATAAAGGGAATTTAAAAGTTCATATTACTCAACAACACAGAAGTAGTTCTAGGCTTCCAGCAAAGTTTAGTCTAGAAGGTAAAATAATGTGATTTAAAGATTTGGTTTCCTTCCATCATTCTGTTGTGTCATTTGTAGGCTGAGCTTTATCCTCAGGTTGGTTCTCCTTACAGCAGTGAAATGGCTGTAGGAATTGTCTTTACATCTTCACCCACACTAACTAAGGTCTTATGGGATAAATGGTGGCCCTTGGAAATTTATCTGTTGAAGTCCTAACCCCCCATACCTCAGAATGTGACTGTATTGGAAGATAGGACTTTTAAAGGGGTGATTAAGTAAAAACGAGCCATTAGGGTGGGCCTTCATCCAATCAGACTGGTGTCTTTATCAGAAGGGAAAATTTGAACACACAAAGAAACACCAGAAATGGTTGCACACAGAGGAAAAACCATGTGAGTACACAGTGAGAAGGCAGCTACCTGCAAGGCAAAGTAAAGGGGCTTAGGAGAAACCAAACCCACCGACATCAAGATCTTGGACTTCCAGCCTCCAGTACTGTAAGGCAAATTTCTGTTATTTAAGCCACTCTGTTTATGGTGTTTTGTTATGCCTGCCCTAGCAAACGAATACATAAGGCAAGAGAGAGACTCTGGTAGCTTCTGCAAAACAGAGGAAGTGTCTATTCTCAAGAATGACAGCAAGTGTCTCCATCATATTACATTGGTTCTGATTCAATAACATAAAGAAGGAATCCAGTCATTTCCTTTTGCTAATCAAGGCCCATCTCTAGAGAGGTAAAGTCAATTTTACTCAAACCATAACGTAAGAGTGATTTCCCATGAGTTATTTCTCAAGTGAAATCTGTACCTAGAATGGTTCCCAGAAGGAGAAGACGTAGATGCTGAGGAAGAGTCTTAGCAAGGCTGAGTAATTTTCCCAGGTCCATAGGAGTCAGTAGCAGGTTGGTTTTTCAACCCAAGTTTCCTGACTCCACTTTTAGTGTTTTCCACGCCTCACACTGTCTTTGTAGTCTGGAGAAGCATCCTCTACTTCTCTCCCCCAGCGTAAGGAAGATTTCTCCACCTTAGAAGGAAACAGACAGGAATTCAAGACCAGGCTGACTAACACGGCGAAACTCCGTCTCTATCAAAAATATAAAAATTAGCCGGGCATAGTGGCATGCACCTGTAGTCCCAGCTACTCCAGAGGCAGAGGCAGGAGAATAGCTTGAACCTGGGATACGGAGGTTGCAGTGAGCCAAGATTGCGCCACTGCACTCCACCCTGGGTGACAGAGCAAGACTCCATCTCGAAAAAAAAAAAAGAAGGAAACAGACTTGTGAATGAAGAAAGAAGGACTGTGTTCCCTAACAGCACCCAAATGTTTTTTGAAACCATATAAAATATTACGAGGAAAAAAAAAACCTCACCCGTATATCACAATTAAATTCCTCCCCCTCACTCCATGCCACCACCATTTTATAAAAGTTCCATACCATGCAAAACAGTACAGAGCATTTAAAAAATTACCCTCCGGGAAAGTAATGTTCTTGAGTAGTTCTAGGATCGATACAGCATTCTCTCTGTGTTCCCTCCATCCTCCTTTCTTTCCATCAATACAAGGGAGAAGAAAGGACTTTGATCAGTATGTTTGAGAGGTAAATGAATACATTCCTTTTGAGCTACAAAGCTCATAGAACCTTTCCAGAGCAACAATTTTCACATCAAATGGAACCCCTCATCCAATCTCTCTTTAAGACCACTTAACAGGAAGGTTTTTATTTTTATTTTTATTTTTTTCTATTTTTTTTTTTAATATATATATATATATTTTTATTGTATTTTAGGTTTTGGGGTACATGTGAAGAACATGCAAGATTGTTGCATAGGTACACACGTGGCAGTGTAATTTGCTGCTTTCCTCCCCTTCACCTATATCTAGCTTTTCTTCCCCTGCTATCTCTCCCTGACCAAAGGATGTTATTGATGATAGCCTGGAGCTCTTGTTGACTTTAAAAGATTAAGAATTATGAAAAAGTGATTCATCCCTTTCCTGCATGCTTACATTATCCAAAAGCTAACTCCAAATGAGAACTCAGAATGGAGGGAGGGCGAGCCTCTTGTGACTCTCTCTCCTAGGGAAAGTAAACCTTTTGTATCGCTTTTGTGAGAAGTGACAACCCCGGAGACATTGTGTGAGTCCCATTGTGCCACAGCTACTTTTAGATTGCAAGTTGTGTATAACTCAATCTGTTCATCTCTAATGAATAGAAGTTTTCTTACCACTGCTCAGAGCTTTGAAACAAGACTGCAGTTTGCTCAGTTCTATCTTCAATAACACCAATTTGTCTTTGAACACAGCTATTAACTCTCCACCAAGCAAGTATCAGTAATGGGCATTTTTCTCAGTCTCTGCAACCTCTAACCCTCGCTCAGATCTTTTTGAGACAAGCTATGAATCATTTTACTGCTGTGGGAGAAATAAAGCACCCATTGATGAAATGTTAGCAGTGGCATATTGAAATTGATCCGTCTATAGGCACATATGCCTGCAATGGCTCTAACGAGCTTGTTTGCTTTATCTATTGAAGAGTTATAAACATTTTTGGGGAGAAGCTTTTTGTTGTTGTGCAAAATAGGTTTCCACTCTTAAATCAATACTGTTGAAATATAAAGCAGCATGAAGCAGTGGCAAAAGATCTGGAATAGAAATCCAGAAATGTGATTCTGACCTGGTTCTGTACTAAACAGCTGGACTCAGGTTATTTATTGTAATGTGGGAGAACCTATTCTGACTTTTAGTCTATTAAACAAATGTTTATTGAGTTGCTATTTCATGTCAGACATTGTGCAAAGCATCCAAACTGAGAAAATACATTCAGCACTCACCTGGAAGAGCGCATTGTCTCATAGGAACAGGTAGGTAAACAGACACCAGTGATATCGAGACATAAGTGTTATGACATTGTTTAGCACTGAGTAGGTGATAAACATCTTATGTTATTAAGAATTCTGTCAATATACAATATATAAACAACACTTTATATGTGCCATTAATGTTCTTATTTTCATTATAGCTAAACCTGGTGTGGATTTCCAAGTAGTGTAGGCTCCAAGACTTTTGGTTAAGCACAAGTACTGTTATTTTAGTGCTCTACAAAATGCAACTTTCTAAAGACAATTAAAATGTAATCGATATTTATCAAAATAGAATTTTTATCATATATAATTTAATATATCAAAACAGAATAATTTTTTTAAAAACTGGAAAATATATTAGATATGATACTTAAACCATATCCAGATAGTATAAGTGGAAACTTTTCTACAGATTCATATAATTTTCAGATTGAGTCCTTTTAAAACCATATCATAAAAGATATCAGATTTTTAATTATAACATTTTAATTGTAATACATTTTCATTGAAATTCTATGTTTTGCAAAACATTTACTGAAAGTCACCTATTTACTTTTAGCACAGAAATTCAAATTCTGGCATGCAATTAAATTTGCTACACCCCCAATTCTCCATTTTTCATTCTGTAGTAACTGTATTTTTCACTCAGAATAAAATATACACACACGTGCACGCCCACACACACACACACACATACACACACACAGATGCATACACACATGCATTATTTAAATTTTAGGTAAATAATAAATATTCCAGCTTTATTCTGCAGGGTTTTTAAAATAACTATCAGCTTTTGAAATTTACATGCATGTCCACTGCACACTCTCAACCACCCCCCAAAAATTCTACAAATTTATGACAGATATTTCAGCAGAAAAAAAAATGTTATATCTTCTCCTCTGGCCTTTTGCTATTACGTAAGATTTTAAATTTTTTTTAATTGTCTAACTTCTAGCTCAAGGCTCTTACTAGTTGCTTGGAGTGTGGGTTCTTTTTGTTTGTTTTTGAGAAGGAATCTCACTCTGTTGCCCAAGCTGGAGTGCAGTGGCACAATCTCAACTCATTGCAAGCTCTGTCTCTTGGGTTTGAAGAATTCTTTTGCCTCAGCCTCCTGACGTAGCTGGGATTACAGGCATGCACCACCACACCCGGTTAATTTTTGTATTTTTAGTAGAGATGGAGTTTCACCATGTTGGCCAGGCTGGTCTCGAACTCCTGACCTCAAGCAATCTGCCTATTTCGGCCTCCCAAACTGCTGGGATTACAGGCTGGAACCACCACACCCAGCTGGAATGTGGCTTCTTATCTCAAGTTAAATTTCTTTTTGAGCTTTATATTCTGTCAGATGGAGAAAGAAGAATTGCTTTAAAACAGTTTGATGCATTTTAGTTATTCAGTTTAGACATTTGGTGTCATTGTCTTCAAGCTAAAAAAATTTATAAACACATTCTATCAAAATCTTCAAATACAAATTGGCCACAGTTCTATCTTTTTTTTCTCTTTGCCATATGTATCTTAGTTACTTGTTTGGAAGACACTTTTTTAAAAGACTGGTTTTTAGATTATACATTTGAGATACTCAGAGCTAACTTTTTCTTTTCAAATAATAAAGCTTTTTTAAAAATCTGCAAATCAGTACAAGTTAAAACAGAGCTGTGTAAATTTCAATGTCTACTAAATGTCTCTTGCTAAATTAAGATTCTTTGAAACAGAAATAATTATTCTACTTTTGGTCTCTGTGTAATCTAAGTTTACTGTGAAGAAAGAGAACCACTCCATTTGGTCTGTGATTCAACTGCCCAAAAGTTAAGGGTTGGAAAGTGAAGGAGTAAATTTCAGTAAATGGACTTACTCTGGAAAGAAATCTTTTGTCCATTTACCATCGGTAGGCAGCCACCACTGACCATTATTTCCAAGAGAGTCCTGCTCAGGGCTCAGAGACTGCAGTGGTAAAGTTCTGAGAGCTTACTCTGTCACTGAGGCAATCTGATTGATGACTTCCTGCCACCACAACAAAGAGAAATCTGGTGCTCATAGGGCCTTTGGACAGGGGTAATTTTAAATAGAAGATAAATATGGAATTTTCTGAGGTTTATTTGAGCACTCACTTTCCCAGTTGCCAGGGGTTGTTTTATGTGTTTGTTTTTACCATAGCTACATTTCTATGACTGTGGTCCTATGGAGGAACCTGGGACATGTACCTCCTCTAAAGTGTGATGATGCTGTGGGCTGCAGTTCTTGGGGATTATTTTCTGAATACTTGAATTTTCATGGTCCTTAATGAGTATGGGTTACAACTTCCCTTGAATGTCTGTTAATCCTCATAACAACCTTCTGGGTCATGCTGTTTTTATTCACATTTTACAGTTGAGGCAACTGAGGCACATGGCATTAATTATTAGTAATTATTAGTTATTAATAACTTTCCTATGGCTTCACAAATGATGGTGATAGACTAGCAAATCTAGGCTGTCAATTTCCAGACCCCGTACACTTAGAAACTAAGGGTAATTCTACACATAGAGTGGACCGTTCTCCAAACTCTCTTCCCAGTATATTCATAATACCAACCCTGTTCCCAGTACGGGCCAGGATAGTCAAAGCAGAGAACAGAGGACTCGTCTTGGGAAAACCTGAACTGTCCCAGATAAGAGTCCCTTATAAATGACAAATTGTCTGAGGAATAATCCTGTAACCAGTTAGCTCTGCCCAAGTGCACAGAAGTACAAGTCAGGTTTGTAAGCCTGACACTTAAATATATACAGATAACCAAAGATCACAGATTTTTAAGGAAATACACAAATGTGAAAGATAAAAGCCCAGAAAAACCAAAGCTAAGTTGAAGAAAACTTCATAAATACAACTCGTCTTCTTAGAGTGATAACAGAAGATATTTCCTTCATAAAGTCAGAACAAAGTGCTATGCGAAAGGAACTATCACACCAAACAGTATAAAAAATATGCACAACACAATAGAAGAGAAAGCAAAGATTGTAAATCAGCAAACCAAAAAAGAGAAAAATATAAATGTCAAATGTCGCCGTTAGTGAGAGAAAAGAGAATTAAAACCACTCTGCAAGCTGGGCGCAGTGGCTCACACCTGTAATCCCAACACTTTGGAAGGCTGAGGCGGGCAGATCACCTGAGTCGGGAGATCCAGACCAGTCTGACCAACATGGAGAAACCCTGCCTCTACTAAAAATACAAGATTAGCCAGGGGTCATGGCGCATGCCTGTAATCCCAGCTACCTGGGAGGCTGAGGCAAGAGAATCACTTAACCCGGGAGGCAGAGGTTGTGAGCCATTGCACTCCAGCCTGGGCATCAAGAGCAAAACTCCGTTTCAAAAAAATTAAAAATTAAATTAAAAAACCGCTCTGCAGTACAACTTCACAATTATTAAGCTGGATAAAATTAAAAGTTGATGTAGCATGACAGAAGTTCTGGTAGTAGGAGGGTAAATGTTTCAATTACCTTTTGAAATCAATACCAAGTTAGAGGTGAGCACATCGTACAACTTGCAGTATTGCTTTTAAGTATGAGCCCTAAAACATAGTAGAACTACAGTAACAAAATGAAGGAAAGTGAACTGGGTATGAGTGACTTCAATGGAGCTAAATCTTCAGCCCACATAACAGGAATGCAATAAACAACGTCTAAAATTGAAAAATCATGAAATAGAAAATATAAGGACTTTATTATAAATTTGGAGGAAAACAAAAATAATTAGCTGAAAGGTTACAAATGTTTCCTCTTGAGATTGGAGCTCATGGGTTGAGAAGATGTGAAGCAAGGCACTGCTAATTTTTTCATTATACTCCTGCTAACACTACTTGATTATTTTAACTAGGTGCAGCTATCACCTACATACAAATTATTTTATTTAAATTAAAACTAATTAAAACAAAAAAGTATAGAAAGAAGTTTTGCCATATAATTTAAAGTTGTTGACAAATCACTGGAAACATTTTCACAGACCACATTGACAATCACGGGCTACAGGTAAAGGGGAAATAAACAGAGGCATCAGAGAGGCTGCAGGAGATGACATCCAGGACTCAGGGGAAAGTCTTGTGTGTGACAGTCAATGGCACAACATCAAAATGGCACAATGTCAATGGTCACAAATGAAAAGGGAGCAGGGTGGTTATGGATGCAGCTTCGATGACAGAAGTCCAGGAAATCTCCATCTGTAGGCAATGTCAGGGAGGAAAGAGAGGAATGAGTGGACTGAGGTCTTGAAAGGGTACAAAAGAAAACTTTGCCTGGGTGTGGTAGCTCACGCCTTTAATCTCAGCACTTTGGGAGGCCGAGGCAGGTGGATCACCTGGCCAACATGGTGAAACCCCATGTCCACTAAAGATACAAAAAAAAAAAAAAAAATTTTAGCCGGGTGTGGTGGTGCACACCTGTAATCCCGGCTACTTGGGAGGCTGAGGAAGGAGAATCCATTGAACCTGGGAGGCAGAGGTTGCAGTGAACCGAGATCATGTCATTGTACTCCATCCTGGGCGACAGGGCAAGACTCTACCTCAATTAAAAAAAGAGAAAAGAAAACTTTAAAATTAGAATTCTCTCTTTCCTGAAACTGGCATTGCGTTGACTGCCTTTTGTTCTCTGTTACATAAGCCATGGCCACAGTACAGAGCAGAGTGAGACAGGGAGTGGAGCTTTAGTCCCTTCACTATAATCTCTTTCCAATGTCATCCTAAACAAACACTCAAATAACCATCTGTAAATAAAACCCTTTAGAACTACATTGTCTACACCTTCAAGACAAGTTCTCTCACTCTTCCTTTCAAACAGACTATTGCTCTAAGCCCATCCTATTTAGCAGTGTTGGAAACTGCATTGATTAATACAGTCAGAGATTTGAAATATGTGTTCAAAAAAGGAATCTGACCTTTCTGAGAATTGAGAACGATGCAAAACCTAGCTCATACACCGTGGCTACTGTTTCCCAGGTTCTCCTGTAAACTCACTCAATCAGAATCCTGCTGCCAAGAAAACAAAGATTTCAACTGTGAGAAGAGCGAGACCTTTGTTGCCTGGCCATTGAAGGGGTAGGAATGGTCCAAAATATGCCCCTAGTGTGCACTGATAAAGGGCCCCTTCCCAGAAGAAGGACGGGTCACACTCAGTCAAGGGGCCCTGTGTAGATCTATGCAAGAGAGCTGGGCCCGGAAACACTGTGTCCCATTGGGAAAACCCCTAGTCCTGTCCTTTGATTGAAAATTCTTCACCCTCCCAGAGGAGAGGAAGTTGAGTTCAGTGTGTTACAAATCTTCATGATGCTTATGGAATTGGATAGGAAAATAGCTTCATCACTGACCTTTGCTATGATTCTCCACTGAAATGAGAAAGGCCAGATATAGGTGATGGGGTTGGAGGCAGCAAACCACATTGCCATGTATGTACCTATGAAACAATCCTGCATGTTCTTCACATGTACCCCAGAACCTAAACTGCAATAATATATATATATTTAAAAAAAGAAGAAATGTTAGATGAATCTAAAGTTGACTGAATGGATTAGGAAAGAAACGTGGAAATGAGAAACTCTCCAACCTAGGTCATGACATACTGAGGGATTTTAAAAAATCTTTGTATCCCTCTGTGCCCTACACAGTGCCAGCAAGGAGGAGTGCCCAGAAATATCTGTCTCGTTAATGACAACCTTGGAAGTAGGTAACTTTCCTTCCTCAGTGACTGAAAGGCCAAAAGGCTCAGCAATTTCAATTTCCTGGCAGAACTTATTGGTGACAAGTGTTAGAGGGGGTGTACTTTCTGCAAATCACTGCCACGGCTGATGGAAATTCTGAAACATAATAAAAGCAGCCCTTGAAAACATTTGAACATTAGGAAGTCAAAACAATCTGTCTACTGACTTAGGTTTCCAAAGGCAGCCATCCAATTACAGCTCTTGTATTCTTATTTCACAACTCTTCATCTTTCTGTTCTCGTTGTTGAGACTTTTTAAAGAAATGATGAATTTTAATCAGCAAAATAAAAGATGAATGATTTCAATTTGAGGACTTACAAAATCATTTGGAACATAGAAGGCTAAGTGGAATTTCGAAGGCAGCAAAGGAAAGAATATAAGATCAGGTAAATGTAAATTTTTCCCAACACATTCAATCTATAAATATTTAAGTTCCTACCAAGTTCCAAGTACTGTATGAGGCACTAGGCATGGTGTTTGTTTCTCAGCAATGTGATAACACTGAGCCTATACTGAACAATAGGCCAAATGACCTACAGGGAAAAATTTATAGATATTTATATTTCTTCCATGTCTTTCTTTGCAGTTGCTGTATAAACTCTAGCCATACACAGTGATCAGCTTGGTGTTATAACCATAGAAACAGCAACAGCAACAGGACACTGATAAGCTCTTCTGGCAATGGAAAAAATTATTTTGATCTTAATATCTTCAAATTGTGATATTTAAGTCTTTTTAATCAAACTGGCTACATTCAGAGATCCTCTGTTTTCTGATTAGTGTCCACTACGTCCACCTTTTAGCACTCTCAGTTGATTACAAGACTGAGCCTAAAAAGGGGAGCAGGAAATGAGAGCTGACTTGGGGACGCCAGGTGCTACTCATGCCTCATTGCTGATTTATTTCTCCTCCTCAGTCACCTGGTGAAATCTAGCCCTCTTCCTTCTTCTCATCTTTCTCAAGATATTTACCTCCTTACTAAGAAGGGGCCAGGAGCTAGACTGGCAGCAGCCACTGGAGTCTGGTCCAAGTGGGGCTTCTGGAGACCCTCAGGTACAGAGAAAGCACTAGGGTTTGGAGTTACACAGGCTTGAATTCTGCCTTTACTTCTTACTGGCTGTAAAACTCCAGGCGAGTCAGTTGAACTCTCTGAGACAGTGTTTTATTCCATGAAATGTGGATAACAAAGCCCATCTCATAAGACTGTTTTTTTTAATTGCATTTTAGGTTTTGGGGTACATGTGAAGAACATGCGATATTGTTGCATAGATATACACATGGCAGTGTGATTTGCTGCCTTCCTCCCCATCACCTATATCTGGCATTTCTCCTCATGCTATCTCTCCCCAACTCCCCACCCACCGCTGTCCCTCCCCTATTTCCCCCCAGACAGACCCCAGTGTGTGATGCTCCCCTCCCTGTGTCCATGCGTTCTCATTGTTCAACACCCACCTATGAGTGAGAACACGCAGTGTTTGATTTTCCGTTCTTGTGTCAGTTTGCTGAGAATGATGGTTTCCAGGTTCATCCACATCCCTACAAAGGACACAAACTCATCATTTTTTATAGCTGCATAGTATTCCATGGTGTATATGTGCCACATTTTCCCTGTCCAGTCCATCATCGATGGACATTTGGGTTGGTTCCAAGTCTTTGCTGTTGTAAACAGTGCTGCAATGAACATTCGTTTGCATGTGTCCTTAATAGTAGAATGATTTATAATCCTTTGGATATATACCCAGTAATGGGATTGCTGGGTCAAATGGAATTTCTATTTCTATGTCCTTGAGGAATCGCCACACTGTCTTCCACAATGGTTGAACTAATTTACACTCCCACCAACAGTGTAAAAGTGTTCTATTTCTCCACATCCTCTCCAGCATCTATTGTCTCCAGATGTTTTAATGATTGCCATTCTAACTGGCGTGAGATTTAACTTTTTCTTCTTTTTAAATCAAAAGAGATGTAGAAGGAGATATTAAGGTCTTTATACTGGTCTTTAAAATGTGGTTGGTAGTTAGTGTTCTTTCTTAGCATTCCCAGGGAAGTAGGTAGTATACATACATACATTTTTCAAGTAGCTAAAAGTTATAGAATTAGAAATTAGACAGCATCTAACAAAACTCATCTTATTGACAGCTGAGTGGACTGATGCCAAGATAGAATAAATCACCTTGACAATGGCACGCTGTGTTTTCATGACTGGGCAAGGAGCAGAACCTAGGTTTTATGGCTGCAGTTCAGGGTTCTTCCCACCCAAGACTTTATTTCCTCCTGTATCACATTTTCCCATCTTTTCTCTGAATCATGACGAAGTACATTACTTACTTTCTAGGCTTTTAAGGCAAAATATACTAAACGTAATATATCAGTTATGTAAAATGCTATTTCCATTGCAAGAGGGTGAACTGAGCATAAACTGATCTTCCTCTCTAAATGAAATAATAGAAATAATGCTTTTTTTTGTAGAAAGTAAATACAAAGCTTTACTCAGCAACACAGTAGACATCTTCAGAAATTTATAAACTAATGGATGCAGGTGACAGTGGGTCACAGAGGAAGCCAGCAGGTGAGGATGTGTACAGGGGCATGTCAGAGCACAACAGTAAGCAATGGAGCATTGCCAGGGAGAGGGGAGCCTGGGATTGCAGGGCTGAGGAGGAGGTGGCCATGCAGCCCACGGGGTGGGTGGTTTGTTGAGTGTCAAAGCTGAGTAGCTGACCTGTCACCCTGCCTGTTCTGCCAGCCCAGCTTCCTTCCCAGTGAGCTGCAGTGGGGGGCTGCCACCTCCAGGAAGCAGCAGTGCTCAGGGCAGAGGGCAGGATGGTGCTTCTGGCCAGAAGAAATCTTCCCTCTGGCAAAAGGAGCTGACAAAATAACTTGCCTGTCTTGCCCATAGCTCTGGTTGGCAAAACACTTTTTCTTTTCTCTCTGGAGAATGTGTAGCCTTGAAAATACCTTTATATTTGCTTGGAATTTTAATCATGTTACCTTTGTGATCCAGAAAATTATAAGTCAATGCTTAAATTAAAATATCCCCAGAATGATAGTGTCCAGGATTCCTTATGGGGAAAAAAAATACAGGGTAAAAATAGTCTCCATTCAGCCTCGTTTAGGATTACCCGACATTAAATTCTGCGGGGTACGCCCTCACAGTCAAAATGACAAAACATCTGCAGAGTCTCCAGCAACGGCAGAGTAAGTCTCTGAGAAATGCAGATGCTGGAATATAAAACCTTAAAATAAAGCAATTCATAGAATCTTTAATACAATGAAAAAGGAAATAAAAATGTTAGCAGCAAACAAGATATCAAATAAGAAAAGGCTGATTTTTCAAATGAGAGAATATAAGAATTATAAATAAAAAAACACAATCAATCAACTTATAAAATTAATGTACAATCCAGACAGCAGATTAGATACAGCCTAGAGGGAATTGGTAAGCTAGAAAAGAAATTTGAAAGTATTTAGGATATGGCACTAAGAGATGACAAAATGGTAAATATGTCAGATAAGAGAGATAGGAAGGAATGGTTAAAACACACTCATCAACATTCCAGAAGGGAAAGAATAGGGAAAATGGAGAAGAGGGAATATTTAAGGAAAGCATGGCTAAGAAGTTAAAAGAAAAACTGATAGAAGATTTTAAAAAGAAACCTAAATAAATTATAGTGAACAGCAGAAAGAAAAAAGAGGTTTTTAACACCAGATCAAGAAAAAAGACAAACCGCCCACAATGGAATAATAATTAGACCAGCGCTGACTTCATTAAAAGACAATGTTACCCAGAAACAATTGTAATAATATCCACAGAGGGCTCAGGGAAAATAACTGTCACTTTCAAATTATTTGGTCTATGTTTCATTACAAAATAAGGACAAAATAGAGACATTTTCATACAAACAAAAACTGAAGGCATTCACAACCAGCAAGCCCTCACTGAAAGAACTCTTGAAGTTAGAGTATGAGAAAGAAAGTCAATGGCCTGGGATGCAAAAAGCAGTAAATGAGTGAAAGAAACAAGTAGCAGTGCTAAGTTTGAGGGTTAAAATGCAACTAAAAGGCTGACAACAATATTATACTAATTTACAATAAAGCGGTTGGACTGATGTGCTCTAGGATTCCTGTTTTATTCAGGAAAGAGTGGAGTGGTGGATTTACTTTAGCTTCAGACATGACTGTGTGCTTCACTTCTCCAGTTCCCCATCTGGCCTGTCCCGCTGTGTGTGGGTTTGCTCTGGGAAGCACGGGAAGGTGAGAGGGGAATGAGGGAGAGGGATGTACTCCCAGGCTCCCTCTGCTGGGTCATTCCAGGTGGCTGCTTTGCTCTTCCAAAGGCAGCTTCTGTAAGACACTTTTTTAATATATATACTTTAAGTTCTGGGTACATGTGCAGAACATGCAGTTTGTTACATAGGTATACACGTGCCATGGTGGTTTGCTGCATCCATCCCCCCATCATCTACATTAGGTATTTCTCCTAATGTTATCCCTCCCCAATTTCCCCACCCCCTGCTATCCCTCCCCCACCTCCAAACAGACCCCAGTGTGTGATGCTCCCCTCCATGTGTCCATATGTTCTCATTGTTCAACACCCACAGTGAGAACATGCCGTGTTTGGTTTTCTGTTCTTGTGTCAGTTTGCTGAGAATGATGGTTTACAGCTTCATCCATGTCCCTGCAAATGACATGAACTCATTCTTTTTTATGGCTGCATAGTATTCCATGGTGTATATATGCCACATTTTCCCTATCCAGTCTATCCTTGATGGGCATTTGGGTTGGTTTCAAGTCTATAGCAAAGACACCCTCTTTTAAAGCTCTTACAGCTATCTCTCCTGCTTTTTGGGTCTGGAAACCACTCTCCTCACCTTGCCCTTTCATACCCAAGTGTGACCGTGATTGATTACTGTTCCTCATAAAACCCAGCTAAACCCTAACTATGCCTCAGAGAAAACCCCCTTTATTAAAATGTTCTCATACAAGCGATTAATTTCCTACCAGCATCCTGACTTTTACAGCATGTTAACATTCTAACTTATTCTAAAGATAACCACCTTATTCTATCCTTATTCTAAGGATAACTACCAAGTAAACCACAAAACAGAATAATTTCTGAAAGAGTAGAGGTTGGGGAGTGAAATGTTAAAAACCAAGTCAGTCTAAAAGAAGAAAGAAGGAAGAGAATAAAGGAAAAGCTGAAAACACAGAAAAAAATGAAATGATAGATAAATTCAAATAGATCAATAGTCACAAAAGTAGAAATGAACCACAACAATGAGAAGACACAGAATGTCGTGTTAGATATAAAAACAAAATTTAACTCAGCCTCTTATTGCAATTGTATTACACCTCTTGTATTACACCTAAAATACAAGTTCTCAAAAATGTTTAAAGGATAAAAAACGGAAGCTGGCATTGCTACTAATAAAAGACAAACTAGGCTTTTAGTCAAAGTATCAGTGGGGATAAGGAGTTACTACAGAGTAATTAGTAAAGGTTGAATACACAGAAAATGATAATCCTAAAATTATCTGAGTGTATAATATTACCTCAAAACACATAAAGGGATGATGAACTGAACCACAAGGAGAATCAGAAACAACTGACATGCTCCTTTCAGTAACTGATACATAAAATAGGCAAAAAATTAATAATGATGTAGACGACGTGAACAATACAATTAGTGAGCTTAATATCGTTGTACCAGTAGACTCCAATAGCCACACATTGCAAATACACATTATTTTCTAGCACACATGAATTATTTATAAAAACTGACTACTAGGTCATAAAAATATTTCAGGAAACTTCAAATATTTGATATTGCAGAGACCACATTCTGAGATCAAAATAGAATTAGGTTAGAAATCAACAATAAAAGCATAACTAGATTGCTATCCACGGAGAAAGTAGATGGAAATCACACCGCCCTACCATTAAAAAAAAAAAAAAACAAAAAAACTATAACATCTGGGAAAATGCATTTTAAAAAACAGTTTGCAGGTATTAGAAAACGATCAAGTCAGGCTTGCAATGCTGAAAACACAGAGACACACAAGGTTAGTTCCCAGTTCACACAGGCGTGCATCTGGACGTGTTTCTGGGCCATGGCTGAGGGAAAAATGATCCTAGGAAGGAGGCAGTGGTCTTGCTGGTAGAAGAGACAGAGATGAGTTCGAGGTACTAAGGTGACCGAGATTTGCAAGGCAAAGATACAAAGAGGGCGCACCACAGCGAGGGAAGCTCCGCATGTGAGTGGGAACGTCTCAGGGCCTGGGTGACTGTGCTGTGTGCGTGCACCAAAAAGCAGTTGCCAGGGGCTGAGAGCCAGACGGAGATCCCGGAGAGCAGGCATTTCTCTTTTTCATTCTACTTTTTATGGATACAAAATAGTTGTACCTATTTTGGGGATACTTGTAATATTTCAATGCAAGCATACAATGTGTAATCATCAATGTGCGTAACTGGGATATTCATCACCTCGAATAGTTTTCATTTCTTTGTGTTGGGAACATTCTAAATTTTCTCTTCTGGCTATATTGAAATATACAATAAATCATTGCTAATTGTAGTCATCCTATTGTGCCACTGAACACTAGATCTTATTCCTTATATCTCGCTGTATATTTGTACTTATCAACCAACCTTTCTTCATTCCTCCCCCTCACAGCCTCTGGTAACACCAGTCTATTCTCTACATCCATAATCAACTGTTTTCAGGTCCCCCATATGAATGGGAACACGTGGTGTTCGTCTTTCTGTGCTGCGTTATTTCATAATGTCCTCTAGGTCCATAACATTGCTGCCAATGACAGAATTTCATGGGTTTTTTTAATGGCTGAATGATAGTTCTTTGTGTGTGTGTGTGTGTGTGTGTATATGTGTGTGTGTCTGTGTATGTGTATATGTATATGATGATGATAGTTCTGTTTGTGTGTGTGTATATATGATATATATATGATAATATATGATATATATATGATGATAATATATTTGTGTGTATGTATGTATATGATATATATATGATAATATATATATGATGATGATAGTTTGTGTGTATGTATGTATATGATGATAGATATATATATGATAATATATTTATGATGATAATGATAGTTCTTTGTGTGTGTGTGTGTGTGTATACATATTTTCTATATCCATTTATTTGCTGGTGGACACTTGGGTTGATTCCCTATCTTGTCTGCTGTGAACAGTGCTGCAATGAACATGGGAGTAGAGATACCTTTTTAATATACGGATGTTCTGTTTATTGGAAATATACCCAGCAGTAGAATTACTGGGTCATAGGGTAGTTCTAATTTTGGTTTTTTGAGGAAGCTCCATAATGTTTTCCACGGTGGCTGCACTAATTTATATTTCCATCAACAGTGTACGAGGGTTCCTCTTTCTTCACATCCTTGCCAGAATGTGTTATTTTTTGTGTTTTTTATAATAGCCGTTTTAACCAGGTTTCATTGTGGTTTTGCTTTGAACTTCTCTGATGATTTGTGATATTGAGCATTTTTTTCATATACCTGTTGGCCATTTGAATGGCTCCTTTTGAGAAATATCTATTCAGATCTTTTGCCTATTTTTTCAAAAAATTGGATTATTTGATTTTTGCTATTGAGTTTCTTATGTACTCTAATTATGAATCTCTTGTCACATAAATGGTTTGCAAATATTTTCTCCTTTTCTGTAGGTTGTCTCTTCACTTTGTTGATTCCTTTGCTGTGCAGAAGTCTTTTAGCTTGGTGTCATTACATTTTTCAGCTTTTGCTTCGATTGCCTGTGCTTTTGAGATCTTCCTCAAGAAATCTTTGCCCAGAAAAATGTCCCAAAGTGTTTTCCCAATGTTTTTTCCTAGTGGTTTCATAGTTTCAGGTCTCATGTTTAAACCTCTAATCTGTTTTGAGTTTATTTTTGTATATGGTGAGGATAGAGGTCTAAATTCATTCTTGTGCATGTTAATGTTCCGTTTTCTGTGTATGTGTGGGTTTATTTCTGGGGTCTCTATTCTGTCCACTGGTGTAGATGTCTGTTTTTATGCCATTACCATACTGTTTTAGTTACTCTAGCTGTGTAGCATATTTTGGAGCCATTAGAATTCCAGCTTAGCATGGCAAGAACTTTGGGGGAGATATTTATCCCAGACCTTCACTTGAGACCCAGAAAGACCTTTCTCAGATGAAAAGATCACACACTAGGAGTTAAAGCTATAACTAAGGATTAAACACAAAACCACATTCAGTCTTCCTTATCCTGTCAGGATATAGATGATCTGCCAGTAATTTACCTGCCTGTTAGAACAAAGTTTAACCCTCTTTAGGGGAGGATAATGTATTTCATAACTTCCACAATGTGTCATCCTTAATATCCAGCATTCAATTACTAGAAATGTAAATAAGCAGGAAACTGTGACCAATAGTCACAGGATAGATCTGTCAGCCAAAGGATACCAAAGATGACCCATATTTTGGACATAAAAGATAAGATTTTAGTATGACTATCATTATGTCAAAGAAAATAGAGCAAACTCTGGACAAAAAATGGATTTAAAAAAGGAGTATCTCAACAAAGAATTGAAATCTATTGAAAGAATCCAATGAGCATTCTGTAATTGAAAAATTAGTGTCTGAAATAAGAACTCACTGAATGGATTTAATAGCACACTGGACACAGCAGAAAATAGTGTTAGTCAATAGAAAGACACGTATATTCAATATATCCAAAAGGAAGAAAAAAGAGAAAATAGAATGGGCAAAAACAGGGCAGAGTGTTCAGGAGGTGTGGGACATAATCAAAAAGTGCAATGTCTGTGTCCCTGGAGTAACGTCTGTGTCCCTGGAGTAACGTCTGTGTCCCTGGAGTAACGTCTGTGTCACTGGAGAAACATCTGTGTCACTGGAGTAACATCTGTGTAATTGGAGTAATGTCTGTGTCACTGGAATAACAACTGTGTCGCTGGAATAACAACTGTGTCGCTGGAATAACATCTGTGTCACTGGAGTAATGTTTGTGTCACTGGACTAACATCTGTGTCACTGGAATAACATCTGTGTTACCGGAGTAATGTCTGTGTCACTGGATTAACATCTGTGTTGCTGGAGTACCGTCTATGCCACTGGAGTACCATCTGTGTCATTGGAGTAATGTCTGTGTCACTGGAATAACATCTGTGTCACTGGAATAATGTGTCATTGAAGTAATGTTTCTGTCACTGGAATAACATCTGTGTCACTGGAATAACATCTGTGTTACTGGAGTAACGTCTGTGTCACTGGATTAATGTCTGTGTTGCTGGAGTAACATCTGTGTTACCGGAGTACTGTCTGTGTCACTGGAGTACCGTCTGTGTCACTGGAGTAACATCTGTGTCATTGGAGTAATGTCTGTGTCACTGGAATAACATCTGTGTCACTGGAGTAACATCTGTGTCATCCAGAAGGAAAATGAGAAAAACGGAGGTAGAGCAAATTTGAAGAAATAATGGCTGAAAATTTTCCAAGTCTAATGAAATTCCTGAGAAAGACAAGAAGTCCTGAAAATGACAAATGACAGGAAGAAGAATCTAAGTGGCAAGTTGTTAGTGTATTTTTCTATGTGACAAATGCCCAAAGTCCTTTCAATTAGTGCTCTTCAAAGTACCCATAGAAAGAAATTCAGATATGGAAACATCTATTCCAAAAGGTGTCCCATGCATCCCTCAAACAAGAGGTTTTTATGTTGAATTTTTAATATAAGCCAATCATGCTTCTTCCAGGGGGCCACAGGGTCTATCTATGCCCTCTCTTTTGGTGATCTTACCTAATCCTATGGCTTTATGTTACCATTGAAATGTTAGTGCAGCCTAAATTTATTTATATATCTAGCTTTATTTCCACTGATTAGTATAATTCTATTAATGAAATGGCATGAAATACTTTTACTTGGATGTTGAGGAATAATTCATACATCAACATACACAAGGTAGCCTCTCAGTGACATTTCAACTCTGAAGAGTTAGAAGATCCCATCTTCCCCATCTCAGTAAATGGAACCGCCATGGTATTAGGCCATTCTTGCATTGCTATAAAGAAATACCTGAAACTGGGTAATTTGTAAAAAAAAAAAAAAAGAGGTTTCATTGGCTTACTGTTCTGCAGGCTGTACAAGTATGGCACTGGTATGGCATCTGCTTGCCTTCTGGTGAGGTCTCGGAAACCTTAAATCATGGCAGAAGGGAAAGCAGGTGTATCACATGATGAGAACAGGAGTAAGAGAGAGGTGAGGGGGAATAGCCAACACTCTTAAATGACCAGATCTCGAGAGAACTCACTCACTGTAGTGAAAACAGCACCAAGCCATGAGGGATCTGCCCCTGTGACTGAAACACCTCCCACCATGCCCTCCCTCCAACATTGGGGATTACATCTCAACATGAGAGTTAGAAGGGACAAACATTCAGACTATATCACTTGTCTTCCCAGTTATTTAAAACAAAAATCTAGGAACCACCTTTGATCTCTTCTTTTTGCTCATTCCCGACACTCACTCCAGAAGTGTTTTTTGTTAACTTCTAAATAATATTAAAATTCGCCTTTTCCTCTCTGTTTCCATCAGGACCCCATAGTTTCTACCACTATCATCTTCCCTGAACCATTAAAAGGTTTTCTTAATTTGCCTGCCTGCATTCACTTTTGTCCTCCTGGCCCCACAGTATTGTGCAAATACAGCAGTATGAGTAATGTTTTTGGAATAAAATATATCATGCTACTCCTTGATTTAAATTTTCTATGGGCCTCTCATTACCCTTAGGACAGGATACCTTAATGAGGCCTCCAAGGCCCTATGCCATCTAGCCCTCCAGCCTTATCTCCCACCCTTTTCTCCTCCCTCACAGAGGTGGCACTGGCAGCTGTGTTACTTGGAGTTCTCCAGCTGCAAGGTTCCCGCACAGCTCATCCCTGCTTGGTTGGCAGACATCAGTTCACATGTGAAGACCTGTTGGAAACAAGAGCTCAGAGTCACAAAGAGAGAGCACTTAAACAAAGGATTTCTCAGCAAGGCAAATTTACTTCTACAGAAGGGTGCCACTGGCACTTCTGGCCACTGTGAGAGCACACTGAACAAAGGAGGGAAAGGGTCTTTAATCCTAACACAGTCCCTGCTTCTGTGTCCTTTCTCCATCAGCTGGGGTTGGACTGCATAATCTAAACTCATCCCAATTGGCTAAGGTTTGAACTTCCCAAATAAGATAAATGTGCCAAAGGAAAAGCAAAGGAAGGGGGTGGGGCCTGCTGATTCTTTGAAGAGTAACTTAACTGTTCTAACAAGACCTCAAAGGGGTCTTTGCCCAATCACACACTTTGTTTTGTCTTACAGTTCTCCGTTTATTTATGTGTTCTCTTGTTTCTTACCTGTCTTCCTCATTACTGGGGAAGTTTTGTGAAGAAGGAGATGGTATTTTTCCTCCTAAAGCCTGGAATTATGCCTGAATGCAGAATGTGCTCAGTTATCTGAGGAACAAATGAACAGACATAGAGAAACACCAAACTCCACATAAATCTTTTCAAGTGTACTTTAGCAGCTAAAACTTATTAGTTTGCCCTCAGCTCTAATCTGCACCCTCCACCTGCGCTGTATTGCCAGGAATACATACGTGCAGTTCCATGTTTCACCTCTTTCTGGTTGCCCAGGAGCTCGACCAACAGGAGTCCTGTAAAACTTGGTGTGAGAGAGGTGAAGAGGCCAGAGTATTCCTTCCCCAGCCTTTGCTTTGAACAGCATCTCCAGCAGTAGCTGCACCTCACTGTGGCTCCAGTTCTCTCAGCCGGTTCTTCCCTCTCTGGTCTGAGCTCACACTGGGTGCCTCCCTCCGTCTGCCTCGTCACTCTGGTGGTTTTATCTCTTGCCAGATGTTCCAAGATTCTGCCTGGACCCTGAAAACACCATTTCCCCCATAGCCCTCTAGTCCCATAGCTGGTACAACTTCCTGCTATTCTCTGGTTCTGTTTTGGTCTCCTGTTTGTGTCTTCAGCTCTTCCGTTGGAGACATAACCAACTCCCTGGATTCAATATCCTTTGTTTAAGATATGTAGAGTGACTGCTGTTTTCCTGATGGGACTCCAACTGATACACACACATATTTCTGAAATTTCGCCATTGCTCCAAACATTTTGGGATTCCTCTTTTATAAATGTCATCATAATATGCTTATGAACCATTTTGTCATAGCCTATGTGTACTGCTATAACAAAATATCACACACTGGGTAATTTGTAAACAATAACTATTTATTTCTCATAGTTCTGGAGGCTTGAAGTCCAAGATCAAGGTACCACCAGGTTTGGTGTCTGGTAAAGGTCCTGCCTCTCTGCTTCTAGGATGGTGCCTTATTGCTGTGTCTGCATGTGGTAGAAGACAGAAGGGCTAGAGAAAAAGGCCTAAGCTAGTTACCTCCAGCCCTTTCATAAGGCACTAATCCATTCATCAAGGTGGAGCTGACATGGCTTAGTTACTTCCCAAAAGGCCCCACCTCCTAATATAACCACACATGAATTTTGGAGGGAATACATTTGAAACAATGCACATCCAAAACACAATCTGATTAATTTGACTCACTATGCAAGCCTAAAAGTGACTTTTGGACATTTCTAAATACTAAAACAGACCATTTCTTCACATACCAAAATTTTTGGATCGAATTCTAAAAGGAATGTTTTAATTTTCCTTTTTCCTTCCCCTCCCTCTCCCCCTCCCCTCCCCTCCCCTCCCCTTCCCTTCCCTTCCCTTTTCTTTCCATCCTTCCTTCCTCCCTCCTTCCTTCCCTCCTTCTCTCCCTTTCTCTCTCCCTCCCTCCCTCTCCTCTTTTTCTCTTTTTTCTTTTTTCTCTTTCTTTCCTTCTTTTTCTTTCTTTCTTTCTTTCTTTCTTCTTTCTTTCTTTCCTTTTCTTTCTTCCTTTCTTCCTTCTTCCTTCCTTTCTTCTCTTTCTTTCCTTCTCTCTTCTGTTTCTTTCCTCCTTCCTTTCTTTCTTTTCTTTATTTTATTCTGTTCTTTTCTTTCTTAACATCCCTACTTTAAAGTTACAGCAACTCACTTTTGCCCTCATAGATCCAAAAAAGTTTGATCTGTAACTAGATATTGGCATATGTATGATAATGTTGATTTGTCAACAATTCTAGACAAAGGAATGAAGAAAGATGGGAGATTTCAATATCATCCTATGACCTGTATATTTACTACCTTTTTTATTGCATATTAGACATCAATTTCCATGATTTCTATGACTTTCCATATTGGAAATCAATTTCCATGACTTCTTCTTTTGCTTTATTCTAATAGCTGTTATATGGAATGAATTCTGTATAAGACATTCTGTCTTCTCCCCAAACAAGCACAAACTTGAGCAGTTTTCCATTTTTAAGAGAGAAACTAAAGTTATTCCAAAACTAAATTTTATTAATATCTCTGCCAGATAAAAGGCCAGGATCATAAGCAAGAGAAATGTTGGTCGTTTGAATTTTAAAGTATGCATTGAATGTGTTTCATAGCAATATTGGTGCCAGTATCTCCAGACGAGCCTTCTGCAGGAAGCCATGTGCTTCACTATGAGAAGTTTCTCTAGGGTCAGAGACAGTGAAATTCCCTCTGAAACACTGGAAAACATTACTTGCAAGAAAATTCTTGGAATTGAATTCTGGCGTGAGTAATGAAATACTTCCCTTCACATACATAAAATAATTTAGTCATCAGATCAAAATCGGATCCAGTCTTGTTTATAATGGGTACAAAAATGTAAATCAAGCAATTGCTGATTGGGTTTCTTACCTGTCCACCCACTGTATGTCATTAACAAACTGAAATGCAGTCTTTTGCTTTAGAGCTAAACAGTGCTATTTTTATGGAAGAAGTCCCTGAATTTTGATGTGAAATATTTTTCTCTGAATTCTGCCATCTGGGAAAGCTTTATGAAATCTTGTTTTCTAACACACCTATCAGTAAAATATAATGCTTAAACGGGACAATAAAATATAACTATTTATATGTTCTATTCATTTACATGATGTAGCAAGAGTTCTGTGTCATCAGAATCTCTTTTCCAGTCCTTTCTACTTCTGGATCTCACATGAGGCTGTTCCCCATCCCCCCCACGGAGAAAATGCTGGGGGAGAGAAAGAAGACAGAAAGAGATTTAATCCGTAGAATTAACTTGCATTTTAAATATGTTAAATTCATGATACGACATGGCTAAATGACTTCTCTAAAGTATGCCATCCTGCTTGATTTTGGTGTGAATGTGAGGGGGGATTGGGATGGTGAGAAGATAAGGGAACTACATATAATTTCTTAACAGACTTGAAGAATCTCATCTTTTCTCCTTTCCTTCATCACATGACAAATGTATTAATTCTCTTCTTGATGTGACATAGTCCTTTAAATTACACATCTAGAAACATGTATTCATGATTCCAAAAGCAGAAAGCTTTGAAAATCAATTTTTTTTAAATCAGAAAATTCATTAAACTTATAGGGAAGCAAAATCTGGTCTGAAATAATGTGCATCTTTATCCCAGTTTGGTGGGATATTAATGTTTGATTGCAAGGGTAGTCAATACATTGATTACCGTTAATATTGGATTACAAAAGGGCTGCCTCAGAGCTCCCTGAAGAAATTATGTAAAACATGGTGTACACACTGTATTTGTTTTCTGAAATTTGAAAAATGTTAGGTTTGAAAGCAGGAGGGCCCACGGGTTTGTATATGGGATTGTGAACCTATCATCAAATTTGGCCCTGTTGTGGTAGATGGCCTATATTAGAAAATTGAATACAGATGATGTAAAGAGAACAATATTCTGGAACTTCTTTTTCTTTTACAGTAAAAGCACAGATGTAATGTACATTTTAAGAGGTACCTAATACAATTATTTTCTCCAGCTGATCTGCAATTTAAAGAAATAATTGGACAAATTTAGACTGACATAAGAAATAGTTATATTTAAATGTACTTTTGTAGCTTATGTTGACTTGAATTTCTGTTATCTTGACACATTTAAATAAGACAAAGATTCTTTAACTGCTGCTTGATTCCAGGGCCTAAATAGTTGCCATTAGTAGGGCCCAGTGTTTAGGATGAAAAATGTTCTCTTATTTAATACACGTGATTATTTCTTAAAAGCTATTGTCAGGGAATACAATTGTTACAGTTTAATTGCAATATCAAAATTAAAAAGTGTCAATAATCTGGCTGGATTCCAAGACACTTCATGAAGTGGAATAGTTATGTTTATGATCCACAGTCTGATCTTCAGCTTCAAGAGTCCAGAAACATTATCTCAGGGACCCAGTCTCAGTGATCTACTTATAATCATTAAGCTCACAAGGCACTGGTCAATAAGAAAATTCAACGTACTCTTCTATAATAAGATATTCAATTGTAACGTGAGTGGTAATTTTCTGTTAGAGTGATCGGTGCCTTTTTCCTGTAGAAAAGGATAAAAGGGAAGTGAAATACAAAGAAAAGGTTGCTGAGTGCATATAGAATCAGCACAAAGGGTGTGGCTGCTCCTGCTACATGCACTCATAGCTGCAGTAGGGACATAACTTCCAAATCCACAGGGTACTGAATTAGCCGCTATGTGTCGCTAACACTTGGGCTGTTCCGCCTCTCTTTGTTCCTTGTTTTACTATCCCATACAGATAACTCCCATGTTTTTGAGACTTTCTTCCTCTAACTATTGGGATAACCACACCGTTAGCCCATCATATTACACAGAGCATTGTATTCAGAAGATAAAGCCTTTATCCTTTTCCTGGGAAGACACTGGAGACATTCTGTCTCCTTTCATTATGGTAATTTTCTTTTTTAACACCTTTATAGAGCTATAATTTATATAACATAAAATTCAGCCACTTAATGTGTAAAATATAATGTTTTGATTGTATTACTGAGTTGTGCAATCATCACCACAATCTAATTTTAGAAGATTTTTATCACCCTAGAAGGAAACCCTGTAACATTGATGGTCATTCAATGAAGGTGAAGGGTGGCATCAGGATCATATTCCATGCTTCAAAGCTCCAAGGGTCTCTGCTGCACAGACAAAATTTTACAATTTCAAATGACACCATATATGACAAAAATTGATCTAACATGATCAATATTGAGAAATATTCAGGTACATTTATTGGACTTAAAAAGATAATTTAAAAATCTATGAAAAGTTGAGAAAATGATCAAGTTTTATAAGAGAAAATGCAGTTAAGCTGACTTCACTTTTCCACGGCAACATATAAAGCCAGGCGACAGTGAAGCAATGCCTGCAAGATCTTCAAGGAAACAAAGTGTGAGCAAATAATTTTATATCTAGCCAAACTATCTCTCATGTATCAAGACAACAGAAAAATAGATTTTAATACATAAAAGCTCAGAAAATACTGTTTCTTGAGCCATTAAAAAAATAACACAGGAAAACTTCAATAAAACACAAATTGGCTAAGGAAGCCAGAGCAAAGGTAATAGCAGTGAGCACTGATAACATTTATCTGTAAAACTAAGATTAAAGAAATATGAAAATTAGTATGACAGAATAGAATGGAAATGTAAATGCCTTGAAAAGCAGAAATGATACATATACTAGTAACTGAAAGAGAAGGTAGCAAAAAGAAGTGTGAAGTGGCATGGTTTTGCTAATTGCTAATTTGTAATGTTTGGGATTCTAAAGTATCACATGAAGTCACAAAATCAAATAAATCATAAACATGTTTCACAGTTTGAAGGTGAACACTAAGAAATATATTGACTATAACTTGGCAGTGGAAAAAGAAAAGAAATATGCTAATTTTTATCTTACTTATATAGAGAATGGTATTAATTTCCTATGGCTGCTCTAACAAACTACCACAAAGTTAGTGACTTAAAACCACACGAATTTATTATCTTACGGTTCTGGAGATCAGATGTCCAAACTCAGTTTCACAAGGCTAAGGTCAAGGTGTTGGCTGGGCTGCTTCCTTCTGGGGATTCTGAGGGAAGAATTAATTTCTTTGCCCTTTTTAGTTTCTAGTGGCCACTTGTGTTCCTTGGTTGGTGGAATACAAGTGGTCACTAGAAACAGAAAGGCAAGTTGGACCCTTCCTCCTTCTCCAGAGTATATCACTCCAATCCCTGCTGTGTCATCAGGTCACCTTCTCCTTGAATCTGTCTCTTGCCTGCCTCTTACAAGGGCCTGTGGGATTACATTGGGTCCCCTGGGTAACCTAGGGTAATCTCACCATCTCATGATCCTTACCTTACTGATAGCTACAAAGTCCCCTTTTCCATATACAGTAACATTCACACGTTCTGGAGATTAGGACAAGCGCGTATTTGGGGAGCCCTTATTTAGTTTACCACAGAAACTAATGCGTATTTTCATCAGAAGCAGATCACAATTATGAGGATAGCCACTTCACCTTTATAAGCATTGTTGTGGACTAAAATGTGTCTCAACAAATTTATATGTTGAAGCCCTAACCCTCAATGTGACTGAATTTAATGAGGTCATAAGGATGCATCTTTAATTCTGTAAGACGGGTGTTTTTATAAGGAGAGGAACTACCAGAGCCTTCTCTTTTTTTACATCCATGGAGATAAGGCCATGTGAGGACACATCACGAAGGTGGCCATGAAACAACAAGAGAGAGGGCTCACCAGAACCCTCCCATGCTGGCATTTTGATCTTGGACTTTCAGCCTTCAGAACCATGAGAAAATAAATTTTTGCTGGTGAAGCCGCCAAGTCTGTGGTACTTTGTTAGGGCAGTCCAAGCAGACCCGTAAACAGATCCCATTCTAAATATCAGATGAACTAAATACAAAAAGAAAAAATAGTAGCCTGTATCATTAAAAGTTCCAAAACAAAACTCACCAAAAACTTTACAAGCCCAGAAAACTTAATGCAAATAGGAAAGCATTAAGTCAAAATATGTCTGTGAAATCAATACATACAAATGGGCTTAATTTACCTACAAATGCAAGATGATTTTCCAATTTAATTAAAAAGCAAATCTCAATTCTGTGCTCTGTCTATATAAGGAACACTCTCTAAATGAAGCGATTCAGAAAAGTTGCAGAAAAATGATGAAACACTACACTAGAAAAAGGCAAAAAAAAAAAAAAAGAAAGCAGAGGTTGTGATGTTGTCCTGACACAAAAGGTTGTGTTGTTAAAACGGAGTTCCACAAACCAGACAATCTACTGTGTATCAAACTTTATTAGTAATTTCCAAGTGACACAGCTACAGCTGCCATGTGTCCAGGATGTCGATATGTTCACCAGGTCCCTTTTTCTTGCACTGGACACACTCTCTGGCCAACTCATAAGGTGATATTTCTAACTGGGTCTGTGGTCACCTTACATGCATGGCAGAGAGCCTTTATTTTATGTCACATTTATATAATTTACATAACTCATGTGATATTTTCCAGGAGACATGGCTCATATGTTCAAAGATTCTCAAGTTGTTTACCACAAACAATCCTAGAACAGGAACATTCTGCTAAAAGCGTTCATTAGATAAGGACCCTTTTCTTAGCTATTTCAATTATTCAATGTATTTTCTAGAGCATCTTTTAAGGTATGCTTACAAGGGGATTACACTGAGCTAACTGCCTCCTTTATTTCCAAAGAGTTTCTCCCAAATCCTGTAACTGAAGAGAAATAGATTACAGGATAGCTGCTTAACTCCATCCTTCCCAGATGTTAATATCAGACAAGATGAAATGTGGGCCAGAACTAAATTAGTGTTAATAAGTGAAATGTGCAATGAAAGCATAACAATTATAAATAGCAATGCATCAAAAAATATGGCAATAACATCCATAAAACAGAAATTACAGAAGACACAAGAAACACAACTGTGTTGTGTTGTATGATCTAAACTAAGGAATTTAGATCACCTCTTTCTTATATGACACATCAAGTTGACAGTAAATGAATAAGGATATAAAAGACTAAAATAACATGGTTAATAAGTACATGTAATTGATACTTGCTGCACTCTATATCCTTAAATTGGAGAAAATATCTTCCTTTTCAAAAGCTCATGGAATATTCATATTTACTGCCTATTGAGCCTCATAAGTAAATTTCAGTATACTCCAAAATGGGAGAAAAGAAAAATTTCAGACAATTTGATCATAGTGACGTAAGAGTAGAAATAAATTTTACCAATTAGAAAACGGAAAGGTTTCTCCTTAGGAACATTTACAAAAATCTCAAACAACTCTTGGATAAAAGAGGAAATATAAACCAAAATTAGAGAATTTCCTGAAAGCGAGATAATGAAAACATTGTGTTTAAATACCTTTGAAATAAAATAAAGTGAGAATTCAGAGGAAAATTCAAGCCTTAAATACTTTTAACTATTGAAAAAAGGAAGAAACAAATTAACCTCCAAGTAGAAAAGATGGAAGAACAGAAATAGATTAAACTGAACAAAAACAGAATTAGTAAAGGTAAAAGCAGAAATTAGGGAAGCTTTTAAAACAAATTCAAAATTCAAATCTAGTTCTATAAAACAATAATGGGAAATGATAGAACAGGTAAAACACTATGTTTGAAAGGGGAAAATTTTCAAATATAAAAATTAACCAATCATAATAGGAAGGAATAAGCTATAGGAAGATATAATTTGCCAAAATTAACAACAGAAAATATTTTCTAATTTTTTTTCTGATTTTTTTTCCCAATTGCATTCTGGGAAAAAGAGGAAATTCTTATTGAACATATGCAAATATTTATATGGTCATTAAAAAGTAGAGAGATTCAGTAAGAGAAGTGAATCCTGTGGAGAGTGAGAATCAGATATCAATTAAAAATGTTTAATTTCCATTTGTAAAGGTGGCGTCTACTAAATTGCTACAGGTTACAAATAGCTCAAAAATATCTAATGAGTGGTATGCAGGTAAATGTTTAGCTACCAGCTCTTTAGAAAAAATGAAAACAAGACCCTGACTGATAGCATTTGCTAATTTCTGTGGTTTCAATACTTCCCTGTTGTGGCTGAATCAGCAACTTATGTGATGTTACCGAACGCAGCACAGCATTGTACAGTCTCCCCCATGTTCATGTAATAGACATCTCCAGCGCACAGACTAGAGTGAAGCAAAGCAAAATAGTGAGGAAGTGATTCGTTTATTTGTTTAATACCTTTATTTATAATATAATTTGTCAATATAATATAAATTAATAATATAATTTTATAATATATATTTATCGATTATATCATTTAATTTTTAGTAGAACCTGTTTTTAACAACCAGATCAAAAGGTTCCCAAAATGTTAACAGTTGATTTTAGCACACTACTTACTTTATGCTTTGATTAAATCATACCCTTCTGAGAATTACAGGTATACCTGCACTCTTGCACAACGATGTATACACACAATTGCAGCACTGCTTGTGATAGCTGGAGATGAAAATAATCCAAGCCTCTATTTATGAGAGATTGGTTATATAAACTCTGGTATCGCCTCAAAGTGGGATGCTATGAAAAAGTTAAAAAATGTAAAAAAAAAAAAATGAGAAAAGTATGTCTCAGTATAGAAATATCTTCAGAATATACAACTGCATTAAAAATAAAAACCATGGTGAAGAACAATTAATATTTTTATGTAAAGAAGTAGAGAAAGTCATTTAATTTTATATGCATAAACACAAAAACACATGTAAAAGAAACTGAAAAAATAGTTTGCTTACATGAGATAGGAGTAGGAAGGGAGGAAGAAGATAGACTAGAAGAGAGCAAAGCTTCAGAATATCTTTTTGTGAACATATTAGCAAAACAATTAACACTCTTTTTTTTTTTTTTTTTTTTGAGACAGAGTCTCACTCTGTTTCCCAGGCTGGAGTGCAGTGGTATGATCTTGGCTCACTGCAACCGCTGCCTCACAGATCCAAGCAATTCTTCTGCCTCAGTCTCCCAAGTTGCTGGAATTACAGATGCACGCCATCATGATTGACTAATTTTTTGTATTTTTAGTAGAGACAAGGTTTCACAGTGTTGGCCAGGCTGGTCTCAAACTCCTGACCTCAAGTGATCCATCCACCTCGGCCTCCCAAAGTACTGGGATTACAGGAATGTGCCATCATACCTTGCCAACAATCTTTTTAAACTAATAAAAAGAAATTTTGCTTGTTTTGACCTATATATAACATTTTTCACTGTTTACCATCTAAGCTTGATAAATTATCCTATATAACTTTGAGCGTTATTTTCACGTGTCATGTAATCCTGTTCATATCAATTATTTTTCCCCAAATAAACATATTTGCAGTATTCACTTATTCAATATTTTTCTTTTCATTGACTGTGGAATCGAGTCTTTCCTTCTACTTGCTTCTGTTGCCTGAATACACCCTTTTTATAGAGAATTTTAATATATTAATATTGATGCAGTTTTTCAAAATTGTTTCTGTTGTGACCATTTAGTTCTGTTTTAAAATTACATTACCTAGCTCTTGCATGATGAAGACAGTGAAGCCACAGTTCATGCTTCACTGTTCAAGAGAACACTTGACAGTCTTCTCACATTTTAATTTTACTCTTATGACTCATCTCTGCTTTCATTCAAACTAAAATTTTTGTGCAACCTGGGAAGTTGGAAAAAAAATCACTGGGTTGGGATTCAAGAGAATGATTCTATTCCTAGTCCTCCATTTATTAAGTGATCATGGTTATATGGCTTAACCTCTTGGAACCTGCTTTCTCAATTATAAAATAGGGATAGTCAGGTTTTTTCTGCATAAAGTACAAGGAAGATATGACCAAATAAGACATTTTTATATGAAGCGCATTGATGAAAGCAGACTCAAGCAAGTTTATGATATTATTATTATTACCATGACCACAGAGGTGGCTTAATATGCTGCATAGATTTTGAAATATAAACAAATCCAGCACCTTTGAAATAAAGCTGGATTCGAATTTTGCTGTGTCATTGAAAGTATTTACGTCAGTTGTATCTGTTTGTGTTTAATCTCTTTACCAAGAGTAATATTTTATAGCACCTACTCCCTCTGCTGTTTGAATGTCCTTGTTTTCACATTGTGTTAAACTGTGAGTGGGGGACAGGAATAAATCACAGAATTCACCTCTGTGTCACCTGAAACATGCTTGCAATTATCTCATTCTTAGGGTAGATTATTCAAACATTCTCTATTCTTTTTTTCTTTTCTTATAGTTTATAGAACCATGCTTTGATCTTCTTTCTAAAGATGATTTTTTGAGCGGAGTTTAAAGCTTTTAATTTTAATGGTACACGCAGTGAAATGCTAGAAATTGAAAATCTTATAAGACAAAGGAAGTCAGTAGAGATGGTATTATTATATGACATCTGTCATAAGTCTCTGCGGCCTCTTCACCCAGAGGATTTTTGATTCTAGACTCTGAGTGCTGACTGAATAATTGTGAACGTTATTGCAAAATAAGTAAAATTTTGAGCAAGCACTCCTTCAGATACAAAGATCATTCCAAGTATAATTGCCTTTGGAGTCATGAACTCCTAAGTTTTGTTAAACTCGGTGAATGTATTGATCTTAATAAATGTGTACAATGCTGTGTGGGATCCAAAGAAATTTACCAACCAGTTTTCCCTAGACTTGAGTTCTATTACTTTGGTTATAATTTTGCTTCAAGATGTATGTAAGAAAAAAAAATAAAATGCTGTCAAAGTTGGTAAATTAAATATAACCACTGTCTCAAGGTAATGCTAGCTTTCTAATGCACAGCTTATATTCTGTCAGCACTTTTCCTTGTCCCGAGCCCATTCATTCTCTTTTGCATCTTTAATGTGAAATGTAACATATAATTTGCCTTTTTTTTTTTTTTTTTTTTGAGACTAGGTCTCAATATATCACCCAGTCTGGAGAGTATTGACACCATTATAGCTCACTGTAACCTGGAATTCCTGGGCTCAAGCTGGAACTACAGGTGGGAAACATTCCTAACTAATTTTTATTTTTATTTGATGATTTTTGATTTAAAAAAATCACGTTGTTGCCCAGGACTAGCCTCAAGAGATCTTCCCTTGTTGGTCTCTCAAAGCACTGGGATTATGGCGTGAGCCACTGCGCCCAGCCTGCCATTATTTTTAATTCATCCAGTTAACATACGCTTTGTGGATGCCAGAAACTGTACTGGAGATATGAGTAAAAGTATCAGTATGAATATTTATTAAGGGAAAATGCTTTTCTCTCTTTGCATACAAGACAGTGGGCGTGGTGAGGTTGAGGGTGATCAGAATACTTGCATGACCAGACCAAGTTCTGGGGGACTGAGCACTGTGGGCTTGGTAATGAAGACCCGCAGACTCAGGGTGAAGCTTGTATTCCCCCTGTAGAAGCTGACAGCATGGCTGCCTTGTGTGAGCGTTTTCACACCAAAAAGCTAGGTGAGTGGGGAGGAAGGTTTAATATCTGCTGGTTACCCAGACTACACTCTGGAGATTCTGCACAGCCTCTCCTGGCCCTTTCAAGAGCAAGGCAAAATGCAGCCATTCGGAGACTGAGGAGTCCCTCACTTCCAAGAAAGCCAGTTATTCTCCAAACTAGCAGTCAGCCAGTCCCTCCCTGGGCAGTGCTTTTGTGCATCTGCCCTAAAGATCCTTGCTTGTTGGGTTGTGCATCAGTAATTACGGTAATCCCCGAAGATGAAAAGCCGCTGACCTTCTCGCTCCCCAGGAGACTCATGTCTTCGTCTATAAACTGAAACTGTAAGTCAGTCATCTGAACTCTGAGCAACACTTTCACTTAAAGAATGCGCTCAAGCCTTTAAAATGGCTTTTTTGATTCAGTTCTTGGAAGCTGAAGAATGGGCAGTGCCTATAGCTACACTACAAACCAGAGTTTTCAAGTAGAGTGAGGGCAGGAATGATGGAAGTAGACAGGCACCCACTGTCCTCCAGACCCACTTGAGGGGACCGTGTCGGAGCGGGAGATAGAGTTCAGGCAGTGTTTGTGAAAATAATCCTTGGAGGGGTCTGATCTTCCTACCATGCCTCTTCTAAGGCAGTTGAGGAGCATTCCCACACTGGGGAAGAGAGTATCATTCCCAGAAACAGTCTTAGTAACCATTAATGTGAGGTGTTCATAGGGGCTTGGGTAGGGGTAGAGGATCCTCTCTGGATTTGACAGAGAGAGAAAAAGAAAAGATCCCTTGGAACTTGAATATGTTTTGGCAAAAGGATTACTTATTTATTTTTTTAAATTGTCTTGTCTTAAAAAGGATTTAGACAAATAAAGTGAATTTCAGAAATGCTCTTACTGAAAACCTTATGAAAAACTCGACTTTCTGCAAAGTAGGCAGATAGAGCGTGATCAGCTGAGACACCAAATGACTTTGCCGTGTGTGACCTGTGGCCTGGCGGCACTGGAGCAGCTGGTCATTGTAGCAGGAGCCTTCTCTCCCCATAGTCACCAATAAGGATGGCCTTTGGTCAAAATCCAGGCTAGTAATGACCTATAGTGTGTGGAGCTAGCTGTGTTTTAACCTCAGTGGAAACGTACTGGATTTAGACGAGTAAAGGCGAGAGTAACATCACATAAGCTGAGAGCCTGAGACCTTGTCGACCAGAGGGAGGGCACCTCTACCCACAGAGTGCAAAATTCTCCCATGGCCAGTGGCAAGGGGTGCTTTTTGTGTTCCCATAGTTGTGATATAAAGTGGGGAGTGGTTCGAGCAGAGAGAGAGAGGCAGGTGTCTTTTGCACTCGCCAGGCGGCATACCCCTACCCTTTTTTCCAGGGCAGGAGTACCTTCAGCAGAGACTCTAAGGCCCAGCGGGTCTTCACCCTTTCACTATTTTATTGTCTGTTTACTTCTGTTCTATTGCACAAGTATAAAATGTAATTTTAATTCTAGATAATGCTGGTGTCTCCAGTGATACTCTCTTTGTCAGATAACTCCAGTGATATTCTCTTTGCCAAGTTCTTGGCTGTGTGGACACTGTTGATAAGCTTCCCATCCTGAAATTCTTTCTTCTCTTGGTTTTTCTGTTTCTTTTTCTCCTCCTTCATCGATGCCTGTCCTTCCTCAGTGTTCTTTGATAGATCCCTATTAAAGCGCATGTTTCTCTAGCATTTTCTCATCAGCTTGATTTTCTTGGCATGTTTGCCATCCATGCCCTTATTCACCTGTATGGCTCTGCCCTGTGTCTCTCCAGCACAGTCTGCCCAGCATTAGACATCCCTGGACCATGCACACAAACGAATGCCTCACCGGTGTCTCAAACACAGCGTTCCAAACCTGAGCTCATTATGTTCTTTCTACAGCTTACTGTGATTCCCCTGTATTTCTTATTTCATTTAAAGGCACAATCATTCACTTGGTCACCCAAGCATCATCCTAAAGCAATTCTAAACCCTTTCTCCTCCCTAACTTCCATATTCATGCAAACCATGGCTTGTCAATTTAATCTCCCACACGGTTCCCAGAACGATCCTATCCTCCCCAATCTGCTTAGCAATTGCGTTGTTTTAGGGTTGATTCCTTCCCACTAGAAGGTTAGAAGAGGTTTACTCCTGTTCTCTGTCCAAAGGCACCCTCCTCGCGTCAGTCAGGGCCATGCCACCACACAGTCAGCTCACAGTCCCAGCACAGCTAGACCGACCTGCTCTTCCCTGAGTCTGCACCCCGACTGTCCTGATGCATCACTTCCTCTCCCCTCGCCTTCTGTAACACTGCAAGCCCCACACCACCACGTGTCAGGCTCCCACACCTTTGCACGTGTGCCTCCATGCCTTTTCTTCTTGGTAAATTCTTGCTCAAATTTCAATCCCTACCTTAGTGCCATCTTTCCTCTACTACCAGAAATAATCTTGACTTCCTTTGAAATAATTCTGCCCTTACGTCTGATATGCCATTCATCGCTTTGCATTGCCAAAATTTCTCTCACTTCCCAACTTAGAGCCTGACATGTGACTGGCATTGAATTTTCAAACCTGTGGATTCAATGCAGTCAAGAGTTTCAGTATAAGCAGTTTTCAGTTTAAGTCTACAGCCGTGAGAAAGTCCTGGTTGCATGTCGTTTATGTCACATGCAGACGCACGGCGCCTTTAGCTGGAACACCACACAATACTGATTCTATCTGGAGCCACTCACACCCTACTTGTTCCCTCCAGTATGTTCACCAAACTAAAGACAAGTGATGCTTCAAACACCCAAATCTGAGCCTGCACCTCCTGCCTGAGAGCCTTCACTGGCTCTTTATTACTCTTGGGCTGAAATCCAAAATCTTTGACATTACTGGCAAGGCTTAGCGTGGTCTGGGTCTTAACTGCCCTGGATCACCAGGCTTAAGCACCACAGACTCCTCAGGATGCCACAGAAATGCCCCACTCTTAACCGTCTACATTCTTCACATACGCTGTTTCCTACCTAGGAGGCTCTTTCTTCCGCATCTCCTGGATAACTGCCCTAACTGCAGTCCTTAAAAATCAGCTTCAGTGCCATTTCAAGAAGGGCTTCCCTGATGTTCTCTGACTGAGCAGGGCTCCCAGACACCAGGTCTTCTTCAGGGTCTCTGCACAGAAGTGTAGACTGCACCCCTCCTAAGGGTGCAGTATCTCACAGGATGCTTCACACCGAAGACAAGGCTGATTTGGGTATTTATCATGACAACTTGCTGAGAGATATAAGGAAAGTGCCTTATGAAAGGGACACTATTTTTAAATGTCATGCAAATTTGCTGCATTGGCTATCACTGTTTATTAAACACCTTTTCTACGTAACATTTGCCAGAGTTGGATGCATTTAATTGTTGTCATTTATTTAATAATTATTCATAATGTTAAACAATTTAGATCTCATCTCTCACACTAGATTGCACATCCTCTTTGAGAAGAGATTGCCTCTGTGTTGGTATTGTACCCTCAGAAGGTGCCTTTTCTTCAGCCTCTTGGGGCTACTCTGCAATGTCTGCCTAGCGAAGTCGGCTGAAGCTGGTGGCTGCCCGGCTCCGCAGGACTCCATTGGCTGCACTGGGGTCTTCAGCTACCAGAGTTGCTCCCTCCAGCTCTGCACTCATTGCTGAACAACAACAGCTGTTGCTGGAGTCACAAGAAAGGGATTTAATTGCACTTGGCTGGTGGGTTATCTAATCTACCAAAAACGTCAAAGCCACCACCACCCAAGATGCTCCTCAGCATTGTAGCATTATCCAATAAAAATCTTCACATTTTCATCTTTGAAAATGCTCTCTGTGTACTTAGTTATAAGCATAGTATTTGCATTGAGTAGAATGGCCAAGTGTAACCACATGTGCTTTATATCAGTGTGTAATGCTGTACAGCATTTTAGTTTACTTTTCCTTTCTATTTTATGAGCTTTTATCCAACATTATGGTAAAATTTCATACTCCCAAGAGCATGACTCCACAGAAGCAGCGGTGCTTCCTGGATTTAGAGACTCGGGTGGGTTCCCCTGGCAACCTGAGCCACCTGAAGGCTTCTCCATGCTCTGTTCATTTTGCCTTCCCTTTATTTTGGCCATTAATTTGCTAAAAAAGAAAAATAAGAGGGCTCAAAGGAAAGAAAACTACTTTTATCATAATTAGTCTTGTTTTACCTTCAAAAGACTGTCTAAACCAGAAGAGGACTTTTTTTTTTTTTTTTTTTTTTTAAATCAATGATGAGAATGGGAACATACAGTTATAGTTGAGAAACCCCAGGCTGGAGTTGTGACCCTGCGTTCTTTACAGAAGGAAAACCCCTCTGCACTCACCAAATACGTGAGAAACGGAGTTCAAGAGTTTGAATTGTTGAAATTGTATCAACTTGATAACTTCTTTAAAGGTTTCACCTCTTTACAGCTTTACCTAAATCTTTTCAAACAATAACTTTTCCTTTCTTTTTTCCATCTTTGCTGAATATCCCCTTCCTAAATGTATTTTGTCTTTGGGTGGGAAAAGTGGCTCTGTATTTGTCTTCTTATATAACCTAGTTCTATTCAATAAGCATATGGCAAGAGCCAGAAACACCTGTGTTTGACCTCAGAGCTAACATTACCAGCTGTGAGAGCCACCTGTGCATTAACCAGAGAAAACAACCAATGTGGTAAACGAGTGCAAAAGAAGGATAAATTGAAAATACAGGCATCTTCAAAAATGTGTAGCACAAACACAATTGTATCCATGGAATCATAGATAAATAGACAAATAGGTAATAGTTAAAAAGATAGATGGATAATTTTGAACTTCCCATTTATTTTCTTTTGACATACTATTTTTACTTTCTTTTCAACGTAGATACTGCTCAGTTTTTGTTTGTTTCAAGTAAAATATATTTGCTGGGTTGGTTTGGGGACAGCATGGGATCACTGTGGCAGGAAGGGAGTTCCCGGACATGCAGGGAAGACTGTCTGCCATCTTCCTTATGAAGAGGGCACCCCTAGACACGCAGAGCCCTTGGCAGGTCTGATGTGTGATTGAAGCGGATGTAACACATCTCCAATGACAGTTCGCAATCAGACTTAAAAGAAATCTAAGACTTGATAATAATTTTCAAAACGATTTGAAAGGGTTGAAGGGATGTGGTTGAACAAAGGGAAGATTTCCTGATGTTCTCCATATCACACCGCTCAGAAGAATTGTGCATCTCTAGGCAGGGAGACGCTGGTGGTCAAATCCCACATTGGGGTCACGGTATCTTGAAGGAGACAGGAGCCCTCTTCGGCCCTCAGCTGATGGAGGGAAGGGTTGGATCAGCCATTAGTGTGTCAAGGAGTGGCATGGACATTAGCAGTGGGATGCAATGGGGACCTGTGTTTGTCAGCCTGAGGCAATGAATCTCCTCTGGGGAAGCTGAGGTGCCTAACCCTGGTCTCCTCCAGGCCTGCCTCCAAGTACCCTATGGTGAAGGGGAACTTCCCCACTCCCTTTCAGAACCTTCACCCCAGGGGCTGAACCGTTGCTCCCTCTGTGTCTTTGCGGTCCCTTTGCGGGAGAAGAGAATGCCTGTCATCCAGCAGAATCTGACGGCGATCCTTGGACTAGCAGAGTTATGCAAAGAAATGATGGTGACTGTCTTTACAGACGCTCGGACTCGCGGCTGTGTGATGGAGGCGGCGCTACTGTGAGGGAGAAGTGAGGAGAACGTGAGGGCTGCAGGGATTAAAGTAAAACAGAGACATTGTCACCTCCCTGGACCACCACTGAGGCCGGGTATGGAGAGTGTTTTGCCCTTCTCAGATACTCTCACGCAATTCAGGTGACACCCGTAAGGTGCAGTTTGTCTGCAGCTCGTCACCCCAGTTAGAGCAGACTAGAAGAGAACGCAAGGAAATAGTCTATGTATGTGTCTTTTAAGTCATAATTTTATGAACTGGTCTTGTTCTAACCGGATCATTTTGCTACTTTCTTTGGGTGGGTCACTCTAATAAACGTAGTTCCTGACTGCGAACTATGCAGATAAGAAGTTCTAGACACATTATGAAAATCCAGGTGCATGCTTGCACGAAACAGGCACGCCCCTCCTTAGTACGGAATCTGAACGGCTCAGTCTCGGGTCTCGGGGAAGGCTGCAAGGCCGGGGACCAGGCGGCGTGCGGCTAAGGCAGTGAGTGCGCCAGGGAGCCTGCGGGGCTGGAGGGGACGCGGGGCTGGGAGGCTGGGGAGCGGGGGCCCGACTCCGGGCTGGCGGGGTTGGGGGAACGGGCGGGCTGGGGGCGGGCGCACCAGCCGAGCTCTCCGCCCGCGGGTCACCAGCGCCCAGCTCCATCCCCGCTGCGCCCCGCCCCGCCCCGCCCCGCCCTGCCGAGCCGCAGCCAGTAGTGCCAGCCGCGCGCTGAGCCGCTGAGCTGCAGGGCTGCGCTCGCGAAACAGCAGCCCCGGGGCCAAGAGCGGGGCTGGGGTCCGAGAGCAGGTGACGCCAAGGGCTGAGCGGGACACCAGAGCGCGCGGTTCAGCACTGACCAGGGCATCCCCTAAATCTCGCCTTCCCTGTCTTTGGGAACCAGAGGTGAGCTTTGGGCTTTCGAGGCGCAGTTCTAGCTGGGTTCCGTGCAGGGCGGTGGGAAGGGGACTTGACCTTGGGGACTCAGATGGGCAGTCTGGGGACAATTCCACCAGGGGCCAGTGCCTAGAAATGGTTGGGGAGGCACCTCCGGAGCTGGGGGAGAAGGAGCGAGCACTCTGCGCCCCTCTCCGGCACCCAGCGGCGGGTCTGCTGGCCGGGAAGGCAGCGAGAGGTCCGTCCCCCGTCCCGCCCCCCAGCGGCGTGCGGCCCGGGTGGGTGTCCTCGAGCTGCGGGTCCCCGGTGCCGCCAGCCAGGCCGCGAGCAAAGTTTGCCTCTCCACCTCCAGCCGGTTCTCTCGCTCCTGCAGCCCCGCAGGTGTCGCCTGTCCTCGCTTTCCTGCTGCAGCCGCCCCGCCATGGACTCCCCGGTCCAGATATTCCGCGGGGAGCCAGGCCCCACGTGCGCCCCGAGCGCCTGCCTGCCCCCCAACAGCAGCGCCTGGTTTCCCGGCTGGGCCGAGCCCAACAGCAACGGCAGCGCCGGCTCGGAGGACGCGCAGCTGGAGCCCGCGCATATCTCCCCGGCCATCCCGGTCATCATCACGGCGGTCTACTCCGTGGTGTTCGTCGTGGGCTTGGTGGGCAACTCGCTGGTCATGTTCGTGATCATCCGGTGAGCGCAGGGTCAGCGCGGCGCGGGGCGGGGCAGGGCAGGGAGTGAGGGTCGCGCTGCAGCTGAAGCGGTGGTGGGGGCAGCCAGCCAGGTGGTGGGGACTCTGCTCCGTGAAGGAGCCTGGAAATGCTACCGGGTGGTCTCCTACAAGAGGTGAAGGATTTCCTGGGACAGTTTTTGGTGGAGGACTGAGAGGTTCACACAGGGCGAATCCGAGTGGCCAGGGGCGTCTGGAAGATTTCAGAGCGACCTCCGCACCTCACCCTAGGGCCCAGTGTTCTGCTGAAAACTCTAAGCGCAGGGCAAGTGCCACAGTGCTGACAACAGGGCCAAGGTCTCCTGGTAAAGGAACTAGTCCGTTTGCCTGGTTGCCTGCAGCAGTTCGGAGTACTTTGTTACGCAAATATTTCTCAAGATAAATTTCAAGCCCACCCAATGCACTGAAGATCATTCAGAATTTCCTGTGATTCCTCAGACTGGTGTTTTGACTTATAAAACAAAAGTTGATATATGATCTAGCGTTGCTGATATGCATATATGAGGGTTTTTAGTACCAAATGTCATCCCATTTGTTAGGAATATCAGTAAATAACATTTATTCTCTAAAGCAAACTGCTTGGCTAGTTTTTTTGTTTGTTTTCCACCATGAGAAATTGAAGGTTTTATTTTATGGTGCTTTTTTTGTGTGTGTGGAATTTTCTTTAGGTCAACTTCTAATAATAAATATCCAGATAGTCACATGCATGCTAATTTTCTGGTAAGCAAAGTGATTCTGACTTTAAGAAAGAAAAACAAGAAAAGATAAAGCCAACCTTGTTCTGCACTCTTCTTGAGATAGATGTGTTTCCCTTTCTGGAGCACCAGAGCTTTGTCAGCACACCTGTGAGAAGGAGTAGGAAGCTTGTGTTCCTTTAAGAAGTCTCTGTGAAATAAGGGAGGGGTGCAACTCCCCTGGCTAGGGACTCTGAAAGGATGAATAGCTGATTCTTTTTAAAGCTTGACTTTAGTTTTGAAACAGGCCATTTATTTATTATGAACTCTAAGCCATATCATGAACAGTAGCATGAATTTTGCTCTTGGAAAATTATCATAATAAAAATACTTCTTTACCTTTTTTTTTTTTTTTTTTTTTGCTTGAGAATGTCAGGTCTTTTATTCGTATGTATGCTCTGACATTAAAAACCATCATTTAAGTCTCCAAACACATATTATAAAGCTCATTTCACCAACAACTAGTGTTTGTAGCTTTGTACCCTTGGTTTTCATAACTGCCTATTGCATTTCGCAGGAATTCTATCACTGATGAGGAGTAAAGGTTATAGAAGGAGGGAATATTTTAAAAGTAAATTGTCCAAGTCATTAGTAACCTCAGGGCTGGTCTCTACTAAGGAGACAGACAAAATGGAAGACAACTGTATTCTAAATTTTAATTAAAATTTTCAAATCTTTGGTACTGAAGCCTTTTTTTGGTGGTGGAGTAATAGAAACATTGAAAGAAGAAAGCTCTAAGAAAAAAAAAATAGCTCTGTTTCTATTCATATCATATTTAGGTGCTCAAGTAAAATAGATACATATTATTGTTATTTGAATGAGCACCTGAAGTCTCCAGTTTGAAAAGAGCTTTGTAGTTGCTCTGCAACCTTGTGCAGACTAGGATTAAAAAGAATGAAGAATCCTAAAATAGCATTTAGATATTATGTGCAAATATAACTCCATGGGAAACATTTGACACGTAAGAAGGGGAAAAAAAATCCTGTAGATGAGCTAGGACTTTTAATGGATAGATTTCCCAAAGATATCCAACACTAAAATGTGTTGTAAGGAGATAAGTTTAGTAAAAATATAAAAGAAGTTGGATGGTTCATATAACATCATTCTCTTACCCCATTCTCAATACTTAGAGGTTACGTTTGATGATAAATGAAAAGCGAAGAGTTGTACTGCCATCCTGGAGTGCCAACTTACTGAAACCTAGCTAGTTCACTTATGGCTAAAGCACATACATTTTAAGGTCTTCACAGTAAAAGGTTAATGTGTAGTGAACCTAGTTCCCTTAAGTCTATAGCTAAGAGGGAAGGAGAGTATTTAGTATTATTTCATAATGACAGATGGTTCAGGGATTGAAGAAGAATTGACATACTTGGGTTTATTTATCTCGGGAAAGGAAGAGAGTGAAGATTGGAGAGAGGGTGACTGAAGTGGTTTGCGTGGTGATCATCAGGACTGAGCGCAGAACCAGGGTGCAGAGGCCCCACAGCCCTGTAACTGAAGGGGCTGAGCAGCTGTGCTTGAAAGATGGAGAATACTATTTTAAAATATTTTACATGGGAAAGGCTCCTAGCATAGGTCAGGCTTATAGGAAATCATTGTAGAAATGGAACTTAGATGCTTAAAGAGTAGGCAGGTGCAGATCTAGACTGGTCAGCTCAGAGCTGGGGAGAAAGAGCCATGGAAAAAGATTTGGCTACTTTCAGGCCTGCCTTACAAATAGTTTCTCCCACCTCTGGCCCCTGGAATGCTGCTTTGTATCTTCTGATTTAATGCTTCTTCAAGAGTTGTCATCGTTTAGTATGTACCAGCTGCCATAATCCCTTGATAATTAGGGCACATTTACTTTCACTGTGGAGAGCATAAAATGTAAGTACTCCACCCTCCCAACTCACCAGGCTTTGGGGTATGTGGTCATTGGGTGTGGATAGATACGGATGTGACCCTCAGGATTCTTTTTTATTTTTTCTGAGACAGAGTCTGGCTCTATTGTCCAGGCTGGAGTGCAGTGGTGTGATCTTGGCTCATTGCAACCTCTGCCCCCTAGGCTCAAGCAATTCTCTCACCTCAGCCTCCTGAGTATCTGGGATTACAGGTGTGTGCCACCACGCCCAGCTAATTTTTGTATTTTTGGTAGAGACACGGTTTCACCATGTTGGCCAGGCTGGTCTCGAACTCCTGACTTCAAGTGATCCACCCACCTCGGCCTTCTAAAGTGCTGGGATTACACCATGAACCACTAGGCCCAGCCGACCCTCGGGATTCTAATCCTGTGGTATCCTGACTTCTTCTGTGCAGGACTCCCCTGTGCAGTCTTCGTTTTTCATTAATTAATGAACATCACGACACCCATACCCCTCTGCCCTGCCAGAGGCAGCCCTACCTCTGACATTGTAAATATCCATTCTCCTGTTCTTACCACAACTTCATACATGTTCGACTCCCTTACAGAAGGCAACTAACATTTAATGAACACTTCATATGTGTCAAGCAGGTAAAGCTACCTTCTTCATGTGAATTATTTAATCTTCACAACTATAGGTATATCATTACCATACCCACTTAGCAGATGAGGAAACTAAAGCACAGAAAGGTGAAATAAACTAAGGTCACACCTGGGTAACTCATGGGGCCAGAATGATCTCAGCGGCTTGACCATAGATCCTGTGCTTTTATCCACTCAGCTCCTCATTTCCCACTGTCCCACTTCTGCAAACGTTTGGATTCTTTCTTCCCAGGAGGTTCTTCATTTTCTCCCAGACTGTTTCTTTTTCTCTTCGCCATCCTAGACTCCATGAGCTATCACTAAAACCTCTGTCTCGACAACACACTCAAGTGTCCTGCCTTCTTGTGTTTCTGCCAGTGTCTTCTACCAAAGCCTTAACCCTTGATCAAGCCAGTAACCTACCTTCCTTATTCCTATACGCAGCTAGTTGGATGCTATTGGATAAAATTAATTTTATCTTTGTCAAGGCAAAGTCACCGCCTTCAAGTGTATCTGACCCTAATTCTGCCTAGAAGTTTTTCTGTGCCCCTCTTCTATTTTCCAGAAAAAGCCAATTCCTTCTTTCATTTCCCAGTTTTTAAAAATGAATTCAAGTCTGCACTGATTCTCAAACCCTCCACCTGATCGTGTGATCTTCATGTCATATTCTTTACTCTCTTTATCATATTATCTTCATGAGTGGTTTTACCCAGTAGTTCGCCAAGACCATGGAGTGCAGTCCCCAGGAACACCGCTTCTCTACATATGCATGTTGGCAACCATCCTCGCTGCATTCTGTGTTACTGCATGGGAAGACTCTCCTTCCTTCTATCCAAGGCTAATTCTTGCTCCTGGATTATGAAGCTCATTTCCTTCTGGGGTCTTTACCATATAAGCGATCTCCTTTCTACTGCGTCTGGAATCTCTCCCTCTTCACCTGCTCTTCAGCACATGAACATACCCAAGCACCTGCCATCTTACCAATAATCAAAAACCCATATCCACCAACCCGCCATTCTCCTCAGTTTCCTTGGCTAATGTCCTTTCATCCTCCTGCCTGTCATGGGTAGGCAAGCTTCTTGGAGTAATTCCTCCTCTTTGTTTCCTTGTCTTCCACCCAATCCTCTGCCCCAAGCACTTGGGCTCCCCTCTGATCGTCCTTCAAAGCCCTGGTGTGTGTTTCGGATGCTCGTTTTAGGCCCCTTGCACTTGGCTTCTGTGTAGGGTCTGGCATGCTTGGCCAACTCACTTTCTCAAATACCACCCTCTCCTCGGCTTCCCCCGCATCCTCTGGCATTCTCCTTGGTCCCCTGCACAGATTCCTCTTCCTGTGAGTTTCCTAAATGCTCATCTTCTCCAGAGCGTTCTCAGCTTGCTTCTGTCCTCACTTTGCATATTCTCTGTATTAGTCAAGGGTCAGCCAAAGAAGCAGGACCAGTAGGGGTCTTTCCCCTACACATCTGTGTCCTAATTTCTTCTTATGAGGGCACCAGTCATATCAGATTGGGGCCCACCCATATGGCCTCATTTACCTTAATTACCTCTTGAAAGGTTCTGCCTGCAAATGCAGTCAGCCCTCATTCCATGTCTGTGAATTCTGCATCCATGGATTCAACCAACCATGGCTGAAAAATGTTGTTTTTTAAAAATTGCATCTGTACTGAAGATGTGCAGACCATCTTTCTGGTCATTATTCCCTAAAAAATACAGTATAACAACTATTTACATAACATTTACATTGTAGCAGGTATTATAAGTAATCTTGAGATGACTTGAGTATAGGGGAGAATCTATGTAAGTTATATGCAAACACTGCCTCATTTTATATCAGGGACTAGAGCATCCATGGATTTCGGATCCAACAGGGGGTCCCGGAACCAATCCCCCAAGGATACCACACAGACCTCTACAGTCACATTCTAAGGTACTGGGGCTTAGAACTTCAGCATAGGAATTTTGGGAGGACACAATTCAGCTCAGAACACTGCCCATCCTCTCTCTGTTCTCCTCAAGAAGACATTCTGTTAAGCTTCAGTTTTCACAATAATTATGTATATGTCCTTTTTGTTTAAAGAAAAGCTTTATTCTTGGAAATGTTTATTTTTTAATAAATTAATTATAAGGATAAACAAGGAAAATTTGTTAAGAAAAAAACTATCATAATACAGACCTGTAGGGTTCAATCTCTCATGAACTTTGCTCTGGGAGACCTTTGCTTCCCTACAGTTCAGCCTCAGCTGTATTGAAACCTCCCCAAAGGGGGAACTTTGTAAGGCGCCTAGAAGAAAACACAACTGCAAAAGTACTATGGAAATGGTTACATTTCCTGAACTCAAATTTCTGTACCAAATGGAGCCAACTGCCCCAAGCTTGCTGGGCATAGAGCGTGGTCCTTATAAAAACACTCGTTTTCTTGCCTATAAATAGCGGGACAGAGTGTTTCTTCCCCAGTCCACCGAACAGAAGTTCCAGGCTTCCTCTGCTGGGATCACCTTACGTTATGTGCCATTTACTGACTCATTCAAGGCGCCTCTGGGCCAGTCTGGGCCTCATGGTTGCACTTGTCTGAGTCTCACCAAAACTGTCTGGCTGTCTTGGAACTGGAGAAGCGTGGGACGGAATGGGGTGACAGAGTGTCTGGCACAATGCCTGCCTCTTCTCTCCTGAGTTTCTTCTTCTCCATCCTTAGAAGTACCTGTTGTAATCACTGTTGTGTGTACATACATGTTCCACATTCTCACAAGTGTCAACATCGCATACCTTACATCATATCACCAAATTATATGCACAGAGGCATTAAAAAAGCAGAGGTACAATAGGGTACCCATATAGTTCACCATTTGCTGCTCCCTACAGGACACCAGTCTTATTTTAGTCTTTGATTAATATGGTATGTTCTAATTTTTCTGGAAACCTGCCTTTAATTTCTTGATTCTGTCTTTGAATATTTTCTTTAATATAAATGCAGCAAAATAACTTTAGAAATTATTTTCAAGAGACTGTTTTTTTGTACACATTTGACAACCTTTTGAAAGAGAGAATTGCAACTGCTTGTATGGATTAGCCAAATTATTTTCTCCCCTGTGGGATGTGTGATCGCAGGGATCCAAAGCCTCGTGGAACTGTTTGCAGGGATCAGAGAAGATACAACTGCAGAGAGAGAGAGGGAGAGAAGGAGAAAGAGCGAGAGCACGAGAAACCAATTTGATGATCAGGTATAGAGCCCCTAAACTTTAATAGACTCCAGGCAAAACTGTAGCCTTCAAAATCATTTTTTGATTGTGTTGACTTGACATGTTTTCTGATGCCTGTCTCAGAATCAGTGTCAGAGGAATTTGCTTCTCACTGGTATGGAATAGCTCTTCTCCATGATTCATTCAGCTGCATCTCTTCAGCAGCAATGTTTTCACGTGGCTGTGCAGTTAGCACCTCCCTTCATTCCTGTTTAACTTGGATGCACTTAATTGTCATGGCCCCAGGAGTCTCTGTGCTCAGCTAAAAACCTCAAACTGTATGGCTGCAGGACAGTTGCCTTTTGAAGGTTTAGGTTATGTGGTTTGAGTGGTGCAAGCAATACATGCTTAGAATCATATAGTAACAAGAGATGGTTTCAGAATAACATTTATTTATTCCTCAACAGAAAGATCTGCAGTATCCCTTCTTTACCCTTTCTTTGGAGGGGATGCTGGTTTATGTCTTTGATAAGGAAGCCTTATATAGGAAGAATAGATTTTAGGAGTGGGGATAATACTGTAAATGGCTGAAGGTTGTTTACCGCTTGCCTTCTCCATTGGCCAAGCAGATTGGAATTTCAGTGGAGGATGACAAAACCATGTGATGAATTGAGAGCTTCCAAAGGAACTGGTGTGAAGCTGGGCAGGGATGCCTTGGATTAAGAATGGCTGGAGTTGCACGCAGTCAGAGACCAGCTATGACAGGACTGATTTTTTGAGCTCCTGTTGAGCTCACTCAAATTCACAACACACCTGTGAAATGAAGATTGTTAGAGCTCGTTTTCAGATGAGGAAATCAACTACAGAGGTTTAATGAACTGCCCAAGGGCAGACAATTGTTAAATGATCAATCCAGTACCGCAGCCCAATTTGCATAGCCCTGAATCTTCTCAGTGCCCTCTGCTGGTGAAATTGCTTCCTGTCCAGTGGAGGACTGGCTCCATGGGGAGAGGAGAGTACAGGAGGGCATCATCCCCCCTCTCCATGTGCCCACGCTCTGACCTAGGTCAGCTTTCTGTATAAAAATAGGAAACAGCACACCAGTCGTTAGCGAAGTGGTTTTCTTCCAGGTGCTGTTGGGCGTGAGAAGCGCTCACCCTGCCCATACCCCTGAATATGCTAGAACGTTCTTTCTGGGAGGTCCAGAGGTTCATGATTCCACAACCGGGACTACTGAGAGGAAGAGCTTAGCAGCTCCCTGGGGCACTGGCTGTTCCCGTGGAATCATCGCTCCCCATTCCCCTTCCTTCCTTGCTGCCACCCTGCATGGAGAGCCTGCCCTGATTGCACGTGGCTGCCTGCGGCCCTGATTGCACGTGGCTGCCTGCTATTCTCCTGATGTCTTCGTGCTTTTCATGCAGGCGAGTGATTCTTGAGAGCTGCAAGGGCCTGGCTCCTGTGTGAGTATGACTCCTTTAGTACACTACAGATTGAGGGATATCAAAGTCAGATCCTTTGAGAAGCAGTGAATTTTGCTTCCTTTTCTTTCCTTTCCATTTTCCTTTGCCTCCCTTTTTACTTTCCTTCTCTTTCCCTTTTCTATTCCTTTCCTTTATTTCCTTCCTTTTCCTTTTTTCTTTTACCTTTTCTTTTAAACAAACAAACAAACACGGAATGTCTCTCCGTTGCCCAGGCTGGGGTTCAGTGGGGCGGTCAAGCTATCCTCCTGTCTCTGCCTCCCTCCTGTTTTTTCCCTAAAATTGACAAACTACTGCCCCTTTATAAAGAAAACCCTACAATTACAATAGTAAATAATCCAGAAGAGACTATAGCAATTAATTTCAGATGAACTGAAACTGTCTGAAGAATTTAGTGAAACACTCATGTTTTTAAGTAAGTTCCACTGAGAAGTCACATCAGCACAGTCATCATTCTTCATTGTATTTTTATTTTTTAAATAGTTTTTTTTAAAGCAGTTTTAGCTTCACAGAAAAATTGAAGGGAAGTTACAGAGTTCCCATATACCCCGTTCCCCCACACATGCACAGTTTCCCCAGAGTGGGGCATTTGTGGGACTGAGGAACCCGCATTTACACATCATTAGCACCCAGAGGCCATACTTTACATCAGGGTTCATTATCCCCTCCCCCCAAGCTTTGGTGGGTATAACTGACAAATAAAAATGACATATATTAAACATGCGCAATGTGATAATTCGATATATGTTAATTTGTGATTACCACAGATTACACAGTCATTACCACACACAGTTGCCATTTTGTGTGTGTATGGTGTGTGTTGGGGGCTGAGAACACTTAAGATCTACTCAATCAGCAAATTTCAAGATAAACAATACAATATTGTTGATGCTAGCCCCCTGCTGTACATTGGATCCCCTGAATTTATTCATCTTATACTGAAGCTTTGTATCCTTCGACCAACACTCTCCATTTCCCCTATCCTTTCCAATCATTTAGCACTTAAACTCTAGAATGCCATGCCTCTGGAAAAAAGCCCAGGAAAAGGCTTGTTGGCAATACAGAGACAAGAGCACCAACACTCGTCTCTTACCATGCCCATCTTCCATCATTTGTGAAAAGGACTGCATTTTTCTTGGTGCTGCAGAGATTTTCTCCTACTGAGTTTGGTGTCTTGGGCATCTTTGGACTCTAAGGGCAGCTCCAATGTTGTAAGAAAGCCACCAGCTTCCTGTGGGTCCACGGCATGTGATCACACTCACGTTTTCACCAAACAGCATCTGTTCAGGTGCATTCTATGGACCCTTAGGTATTTGCTGTATTAAAGGAATTTTTAGAAAATCACCAAGCTTTTGTTTTGTTTTGTTTCCTTTTTCTTTTTCCCCATATTAGAATTCCCACTGTCTCGCCAGTTTGTGGTTTCAGGCAAGTCACCTACTCCCTTTTAACTCAGTTTCCCCAACCCCTAAAAATGGGCCTATGGAAAAACTCCACAATGTACATGACATTGTTTTGTCTATTGAGGGGCAGTATTTAATGTATGTAATGTATTTATTATGATATTTCTTTTCTCATGCTGTTTTCAGAATGCTTTTCAATCTTGAACTGTGGCAGAATTTATTTCTCTGATAAAATTTCTCTGATTTTATATGTAATAAGTAATAAGAATCTATGTGTAATAAATAAAGGAACTCAGACAAGCCTAAAAGAACTCAGGCATGTCTGAGTTCCTTTATTTATTACATGTAGATTCTAAGCACTGAAAAACACTGTGAGTATTTCTGAAATGTTTTCTCAAACTTTTTCTCTTCAGAAACAAGTGGGGCAATGGTATCTTATGGGATTGTAATATGGCTTATTCGGTCTGTGGTAGGTAATGAATATTAACAGTAACAGCAGCAGCAGCCATGTGACAATGAAGGCTCCATTCACTAAGCAATTACCAAGTACCAGTCTGGTGCTAAATAATTTCATGCATGTCTCATTTAATCATCATGACAACTTTATCAGATAATATGAAATTCACCAAACAGTGTCTGTCACATAGTGTCATCAATAAATGTTAAAGTGATTTTTTTTTCCTGCTGGTATTCAGCATCCTCTGTGGCCTGACACTACTGTTCCTATCCCAGGCAGCCAGCTGAGACTGCCCAGCAGGATCCCTGAACCAGGAAATCCATTTCCTCATTGACCTCTGAATGAGACACTAGCCAGAAAGTTTCTCTCTCTGTCCAAATATTTCTCAAAGCTCAACATCCTGCTACGTTTTCTCTTCAAAATATGTCCTGACTTCCTCACTACACAGAAATCTTTCCCTTCCATGTGTTACTATAGATCATATTATAATCTGGTCTCAGTTTAAAAGATCTTCAGAGCCAGGGTCTGTATATTGAGTTTTTCAGTCATCCTCAAAGTCTAGTATATTGCTACTTACGGGATAGGGACTTAAAAACATGCTGAAATAAATGAAAAGTAGAAGATAGGGGAGGGCGCATGCACATAACGGGAGAGGGCAGAGAGAATGCACACATTACCATGGGGGACAGGTGCAAGAGAAGACCCAGAATGACTAAAATCACTGCAAATGAAAGTGTGTCAGTTTTTGAGGTATATGATAATCTGTCATCAAGATTAAAGGTTTATTATATTATTGTCATGAAAGTGAAAAGGAGTTCCTGATTAAAGAAGCATCGCTGAAATTTAAAAAACAAAAAACGAACCTAGGCTATGCACCCCAACAGCAAAGCATGCTAATAATTCAATAATTACCTCTTCTGCCTCCTTCGTATTGTCTGAGTCCAGGCATGCGTGGAAAGGACAGGAAGTCCTGAGAGTGCTGTGTTGCAAGGTCAGCTCCCCCGTCTCAAGTGCCTCCTTTCTAGCACGGCAAGTGTCATGTCCTCCCGGAAACCCTGCCTGGTGACACTGGTTCCTGACATCTCAGCAGATAACTTTGTTCCCCTTACCATCACACAAGCTCCAGTGGCTGCCAACTTTGAAGCCACCCCTCGTTTCTCTGTAAAGAGGAGTAGAGTAGGATGGTCTTGAGTCAAGGTGTCATTGGGGAGCATTTCTAAGTCTCTGGAACACCCTCCGCCCTATTGCCTGGCCACCAGAGCCTTCCTGCTGCTCACAACCCAAGTTCCCTAGTTAAGCCCTCTTTCCCAGCCTGCCCCTCACTTCCCATTCCATGCAGGGTACTGTTGATTACAGGTCTGTTACGTTGTCGGTTTAGCGAGGAGAGCCCACGGACTTTGCTCTTTTCATACCATATGCTCCTTCAGTGTGTACGCTCAAAAGTGCAGCCACGAGCTGCGGGCCCACCTCCAGCTCTTCCATACACGCCAGAACTTCCCACCCAGATGGTGCCATTTTGCTTAAAATGCTTGTGAATTTTTGTAAAGCAGTGTGGGTGAAATGAAAAGTAATTTCATATCATAGCATAATGAGAAAGCGTACTTGTTTTTTTAGTGGTGGACATACAATGAATGAAAAGGATGGCTAATTCTGTTGCGGTTAGATACAAACAATACCCCAGGGCTCAACCAGATTGCCTCTGAGCGTCACCGCCTGCTTTATATTCACGTTCACAGAGTAGTCCAGTGTAGTGCGCAGAAGACTATCTATAAATATTCATTGAATTCATAGTCTATTCATTACTTTTAATTTTACTCATGAGTTCTCCCTTTGTAGTGTTACAGGTTTATAAGCATGTGTCTTCCAGAAACCTGGAAGAAGGGCCCTGCCTTGTCACCCCTTCAAGATCCTCCCACTGAGGTCCTGCCTCTGCTGACACCAAACAAATCACTGAACCTACCTGAGCCTAACTTTCTTCAGCTATATGAGGGAAAAGACTTAAGTCTCCCAGGTAAACTAGAAGGGCAGTAGTTTTGAGAAGCAAGTAAGATACCTGCAAGTCAAAATACTGGACTTTGCAAATTATGGAGTGCTGGGGAGATGTAAGAATACATGAACTGGGATCAAACCCCTGGGTTTCAATTTCTGCTATGCCTTTTATAGTTATATCACTTTGAGAATTTTAAAGAAAATCCTGTGATTCTTAGTCACTTCATCTGTAGAATAGGGATACCAATACCTACCACGTGGAGTGACTGCGAGGACGAAATGAGACACAGCATGGGGAAAACACAGCAGAGGGCCTGATGCGGGCGCTTCAGAAATGTGGTCAGTGTGATTATTGCCTACATTCATCTCTCTGAGACCTGACGGCGGGGTTTGAATTCTTTACATGTTCAAGTCTTATGCAGTTTCATAAGTCTATTGGCTATAATAAATATTTTAAGAAACTAAAATCAAGCTATCACTCTACATTGTATGAATACTTAAGGATGCACATTATATTTTATGGTAATTTATGCATCATTCCATTAATGTTCTTCCTGTCAGGTCCCAGGGCTCATTTTTATTCTCACCTTTTATATTTAAACTGAATTGGGTAAATATGACCATGGATGCTACCTAGAAACTACATTCTTTTCTGCTTCCTGTGATAACTGGTGACTTTCACCCACATAAGAAGGGAGGTAGGAGTTGGGGAACATGACATAAATTAAACATGCCTCTGAGTCAGGTGCATTCATTAACACCCCTGGAATTCTATGAGATAAATATTACATTTTCCATTTTATAATTGGGGAAACTGAGGCTCAGGGTGGTTAGTGACGGTCTAAAGTATACTTGTTAGTTTGAAAAATAAGGACTGCAATCCAGGTCTGCCTAAGTTTATGGCAAAAAGAATTCCAGTCTGACTTCATAAAGAAAGAGGGGACTATCAGGGTCACAAAATACAAGAGGAGGAGTCAAAGATTCCTGCTGGAATCTTTGCTAGTATCTGGGGTTTTGGGGTTTGGGGAGATGAGAGAGTAGAAGGTACGTGTGTAAGATGCATTTTTTTTTTCAAACGTAAAACCATAGTGTTAAGAAAGTATCTGAATAGATAGCATTTCAGTCTTTCTCATTGGAAACATGTGGCTCCGTCTCAGTAACTGTCATTGCTTGGCTATCTCTGCTTTTGTAAAGCCTGTGCCATGAGAACTTCACCATCCATGTTTAGTCAGTTTCTAAAACTTATGGTGGGTCATTTAATAATGTCTGAATAAAAAGTATAAAGCCAACCGCATTTTAAAATAGACTCGCTTTCCAGATGAAATCACTCTTTAGTTAGCAGACCATATAAATGGAAACCAACAGATACCAACTCTGGTACCCGTCTTCACAATGCCTTCCCAGCTGACCCCAAACACAGCCACTTCCTAGTGAGAAGAGATGGGAAGTGAGGAGGAAAGGCAGTGGACGCTGAGGGTGGAGTGTGATCCTGTGCGTCAGGCCGTCTACTGCCCTTGTCTCATGTACTGTGAGTTAGGTTTTATGATTCTTGTTTAGCAGGAACTGAAACTCAGTCATTCACTGAGTTCAGACTCAGGACTGTCTGAGTTCACATGAGAACACACTGCCTCCAAGAGGAGGCAGGGCTGTTCTGTTCTATCACAGAATGTTCAAAGTTGTTTCTTATGTAGAAACTCATGTATCAAATGGGGCACACTTGAATTGTGACAAGGTCTTCAAATATGAGGCTGTAGAAGATAATCACCATATGGGTTTTCGCAACATACTTCAGCTCTTGGCCTTTGAAAACATGATGGTATGGTTTGGAACATTTATTTAATGCTCTATGGATATTTGAGGAAGCATTCTCTAAGCAAAACAACCCTCTTACTTCAGTCTTAGTTGAAAATTAAGTTGTCCTAAATATCATGTTATAATGTAAAGAATAACTCAGGCATGAAAGCAATCGTTGTGACCTGCCTTGAAAATTGCTCTTCTCTCCATTGGAAGATGAAACATATTATGTGCTTAGAAAATATCTCAAGGAGTAAAGAAAGACAGAATTATTTCTCTCCTACTGTACCATACTATGCTTAGCGCTATGACATGTGTAACAGCAGAATTCAGCCTGCTTTATTTATGTAATGTATCCAAAATGACAAATTAATGGTGCACTGGAGAACAAAAATCAGCAAGCCTAATTGTGTTTTAGTCATTGCAACTGAACATATATCAAAATTGAAAACCATTTTGTATTTTCAAAAGACATCACAGTTATAATGATTGATTTCTCAAAATAACCCTGAGGAAAAAAAATGTTTTAAACAAGTCAAAGAAAAAGAATATAGTGTTTGAAAAATGCTTAAAGCCAAGCAACTCTGGGCAGGATTAAGATGAATTGTCAGCCACAAAATAAAGACGTATATTATACACAGTACTAGATGTATATGTCTATCCCTCTTATCTCTGCTATATTCCTTGTCTTCTTCATTTAAATTTTTTAAACAAAGCACTAGAATAAGCACTTGATAAAGTTGGAGATCTTTGTCTATTTTCCTATCACCTCCAATGTCTGCAACAGTCCATTTACATGTTAGACCCTCAATGAATATGAGAATAATAGAATGAAGAAGCGAAATCAGTCATCCAAAGGCTATCGCAAACATATTCACTTCATGGATTTGACTTGAAAATGGAGGGCAAGGCTATTGTTTCTTTTCTTTTAGATACACAAAGATGAAGACGGCAACCAACATTTACATATTTAACCTCGCCTTGGCAGACGCTTTAGTGACTACAACCATGCCCTTCCAGAGCACGGTCTACTTGATGAATTCCTGGCCTTTTGGGGATGTGCTGTGCAAGATAGTCATTTCCATCGACTACTACAACATGTTCACCAGCATCTTCACCTTGACCATGATGAGCGTGGACCGCTACATTGCCGTGTGCCACCCCGTGAAGGCTCTGGACTTCCGCACGCCCCTGAAGGCAAAGATCATCAATATCTGCATCTGGCTGCTCTCGTCATCCGTTGGTATCTCCGCAATAGTCCTCGGAGGCACTAAAGTCAGGGAAGGTAAGAGCAGTCATTTTCATTCCACAGAGCAGTCATTTTCATTCCAATCATAAAAACGTAGCTTCAAGTTATATAGACTTTTAATCTGAGGGTGAGTAGGTCATAGATCTGCACATATCTGTGGAAATCAGTGCCAAAAGGCAATAGAAATAGTGCCTGGATTCATGAAAGGTGAGAGAGAGAGAACCATTTTTTGTCCATTTCCACCTCTAAACAGAGAATGCAATAATGACATTGCCAGGAAAGAGAAGCCCGACCTGTCTCCCATTCTGGAAGTGCTTAGTAGAATGTGGAGGGGTGAGGATGAGGTAAGAAACCACAGGCATTTGGAATTTTAAAGTACAACCTGGCAATCGGAGGACACACCTTCTCACTCTTTTATTTTCTAACAAGGGACTTAAATTATTGGTGACATGTGTCGGTTCTTCCCTCTTTGCTTCCTAAAGGATAACCTCCACATCACTATCTGAACAGCTTTGGCTGTAGGCCATTAAAAATCAAGTTAAGAGATGAATGGTAGTTACAGATGAGCAGAACCATTTGATTTTGGACAGATTAGGTTTTACCCCACACAAACCAGCCAACTGATGTTTTTCCTGTATTTCTAGGACAGTAGTTCTCATTCTGGGCTGCACATTGGAATCACCTGGGTACTTTAGAAAACACTGCTGCCTGCATCCCACTCCTAAAGGGTCTGGTTTAATTGACCTGGGGTACAGCCTGGGTGTCAAGATTTTTGAGCTCTCTCCACGTAACTCTGACCTGCAGCCAAGGTGAGAGGTCCTGTTCTAGGAATTTTGCTTTACTAGCAAAAAGTAAAACTATGGAAAGCATCTTTGTTTGTCATAGAAATTCATGATGGAGAGGCCAGCAGAACAGTCACTCTGGCCCTTACTCATGCTGTTTAATGCTCCAGCAGGCATCTAAATGCTCCAGTTTATTAGGGAGGCCCATAATACCTGTGAGAGTAGATAACTGACTACATATAGTGAGGACTTTCCAGGTCATAGTGAAAGGGCAAGGCGCTAAAATCATAGCTTGTCTCACATGTACATGGTTTGTTTGTTTTTAGACTTAATCTGTTTAGGTCTCAGTTTATAGTTTTAGGTTCATGGCAAAACTGAGCAGAAAGCACAGAGAGGTTCCATTTACCCCCTGCCCCCACACAGAGGCACATCCTCCCCCATGATCAACATCCCCCACAGATTGGTCCATTTATTATAGCTGCTGAACCCACACTGACACATCGTTATCACCCAGAGCCTGTAGTTTACAGGAGGGCTCACTCTGGGTTGTGCCTCCTGTGGGTTTGGACAAATGTATAATGACACGTATTGATTGTTTTTTCATGAAGCTGTTTTTTTCCCCTCTGAAACTACAAAATGAATCTAGCGTAGCCATAGCAGGTGTCAGGTTACACTACTAGGGACATTTTAAGAAATGCCCAACTTCCTTTATCATATTTGCATTTTAAAGTATGATTAATCACACGCAGAATTTTGTTTCTTCATGCCTACAGCAAATGGAAATAAAGTACAAAAAACTCTGCTGAGGCAAAGCTTTCACTTTACATAAAATGTTGACTCTAATATTTTCCATACTGCAGTATATGTGTGTATATTATTTGAGAATTCAGAGTCTGCTGTTACTGTAATTATAATAGCTTAGAATTATTATAATCGCCATAAGCAGAAACAGTTATTCTTAACAAAATGAATGTACACAAGAAAAGCTTTAGTGTAGCTGTTAGAACTGACTCTACGATGAAGACAACCATGAGACATTGGAACATGAGCCAGCAGAAACCTCAGCCCTCTGATATTAATATATAAGGAAACGAAAGTCTGCTTTTTCCACTGAGGCAGTTGTATGGATACTTCAACCTGAAAATGCCCCCTTCTTCCTGAAACAGAACATTTAATAAAAATGGCATGCTTGGACAGGAATTTCTTTTGTTAAAATGCTTAGTTTTTATGGATTCATAATAGTTTTATATGGAGGGGGGGTACCAGCGCTATTTTGATACAAGCATACAATGTATAATGATCAAATTAGGGCAATTGGGATATTCATCACCGCAAGTATTTATCATTTACTTGTGTTAGGGAATTCCAGTTTCACTCTTTTAGTAATTTTGAGATATGTAATAAATTATTGTTAACTGTAGTCACCCTCTTGTGCTATCGAACACAGTCTTTTTCCTTCGAACTGTATTTTGAGTAGCTGTTGTTGATTATTCCACCCACTCCTCTAATACTTATTATCTCCCACTACTTGCAAGATGGTTCGGGAGGAAGCTGAGCCTCAGAGTTAAAGATCTATCAAATTAAACAGCAGCCCTGTGCGGCTTCTGCTTAGCTTAGCTTAACCTGTGATTTTTCCATAATATGTAATTAGGACACATTTCCGAGGGTTTGTTATTCATGTGGTATGTATTTGTTTGTTCATTTATTTAACAATTTATTCTCTTTGTGCACCACATGTTCCCAATACTACCCTAGGTGCCAGGGATTCAATGTTGATTAAGGCAGGCTGGGTTTTCCACGAAGTCAGTTCACATTCTGGATGGAGAGAAAAATGTTAGGAAGGTAACACATCATTACAGATCAGACAAGCTTCTGTCTGGGAGATTGGGTGAGTATAACATGTAGACAAAGTATAAGTTACTGAGGACCATTTAAGAGACAGACCTCCATCTGAATGTCTCTGAAGTGACATTTAAGCTGAGGTCAGCCACAAGAAAGAGCTAAGGCTGAAATCAAAAGCTAAGCAGAAAAAGCCAAACCAAACCATGCTCCTTACCTCTAAGGAAATTCTTCTACCAGTTTCAACAAACAAGTCATAAGCCAGAATTGAATATTTACATTGAACTCAGATAGATTTTTTTTTTCATGTATCACCGATCAAAAGTTGCTCAATGGATACCTTATATTCTTTGACACTAGAAAGATTTTAAAATCATTTACCATAAACATTAAAGCAAAAGTCAATAGTCTTCATAGTAATATTACTTTGGATAATGACTTTTTTAAAAAATCAAAAATGTCAGATTACTCTGGAAGCATGCATTTACTATTCCAAGGTTTGATCTGGTATTTCATTGATACATGAAGGTCTCTGAGATAGTCATCTTGATTAATTGTCAAAAATGATTATATCTTTTTTATTTTAAAGTATATGTCATTAAAGTTCTAGGATGGAATATTCCACTGATTGCAATAAAACGTTTTAGAAAACATTATTAATAGAGCTGTTTTGCTATTTGAAAAATATTCATGTGCTATTTTTGAAGCAGATTTTTCCAATATCAGAAGAAAATATTTTCATTACAGTAATCATACTGACGGTGTTGCTTGTGACCACCTTGTCTGTGAGGAAGGACCAGGGCAAAAAGAGCTCTGCTGTGTGCTCACTGACTTCTCTGGGGTAGGGGTTGGAAGTGTAGGCTAGCTGGAGTCCATGGGACCCCCACAAAAATAGTTTAGAAGGTGTCGATCCTGAGTCCCTAGTGTTTATAGTACTAAGACTACTCCAAAGAGAATATTACCCAGCAAAGAGAAGCAGAGCAAATAAAGCAATTTTCTAAGTAATCACATACAAATATTTGTTTTATCTGAGTTACATAATGTTGGTAAAAATGAAAATAAATGTGCCTGATTTACTCAGAATTTCCTTGATGATGATGATGATGATTCTCCCCCTGCCTCCTCCAAAGGCTTTACTCGTGTTTCAGTAGTGCCCTTAATCACAATGAGTGCTGTTGGTTCCATTAAATCACAATACCTGCGTCATATTTAAACAAATTTCAGATCAATTTTTGTTGACCTACATAATGATTTCCTGTAAACCACTTAATGTTTTTCAAACAAGTTGGCTTTTGTTAAATTCAGTGACTACATTGAAATATTTAGTAGTTTATTACAAAGAGACATTAGCTTTTTTACTGCCAGAACCTTAGGGCTGGGAGAACTGTTAATGAATGGAAATAGAAATAAGTACTCATGCTATACATCAGCTCTTTAGCTCTTCTGCAAGCCATCAGTGTCAAACCAGCTTCTGCAACTAGGTGAGCAATATTGTCAGCTAATCTTAATTTTACAGTATTGTGTATGTTACCAGTAAACAGTGACTATCATCATTGTTCCATGTACAAAGATTAGGATGGTTAATAAAATACAATATTCATTAGTAATCTGGTGATCTACTTCAGGTAATGTCATCTCACCATAATTGGACCATTGCAATCAAAGGCATTAACATTCACATTTAAAACACTTTGCGCCATGGTAATAGCAATAACAGGTCTCTGTGCTGTGTTTTTTGTTGCCTTCCTCCAGATGTGGATGTCATCGAGTGCTCCTTGCAGTTTCCGGATGATGACTACTCCTGGTGGGACCTCTTCATGAAGATCTGCGTCTTCGTCTTTGCCTTCGTGATCCCTGTCCTCATCATCATTGTCTGCTACACGCTGATGATCCTGCGCCTCAAGAGCGTCCGGCTCCTTTCTGGCTCCCGAGAGAAAGATCGCAACCTGCGCAGGATCACCAGACTGGTCCTGGTGGTGGTGGCGGTCTTCATCATCTGCTGGACCCCCATTCACATCTTCATCCTGGTGGAGGCTCTGGGGAGCACCTCCCATAGCACGGCTGCTCTCTCCAGCTATTACTTCTGCATTGCCTTGGGCTACACCAACAGTAGCCTGAATCCCATTCTCTATGCCTTTCTTGATGAAAACTTCAAGCGGTGTTTCCGGGACTTCTGCTTTCCGCTGAAGATGAGGATGGAGCGGCAGAGCACTAGCAGAGTCCGAAATACGGTTCAGGATCCTGCTTACCTGAGGGACGTCGACGGGATGAATAAACCAGTATGACTAGTCGTGGAGATGTCTTACAGTTCTTCAGGAAGAGAGGAGTTGAATGATCTAGGTTTAACTCAGATCACCACTGCGGTCTGACATGAAAAGACAGAATTTGAAATAAACTTTTAGAGATCTCATGGTCTGAAGTCATCAGATGCAGACGGCATTCGCGATTAGTGGAAACATCAAGGACAAAAGGTCCATGCAACACATGCACCTCTTCTCTAGGGCACAGAAGCAAGGCAGGCCCTCCGTTCCTCTGATGGACAAGGTAACAGGCCTTTTCCTTCCGGTTTCCTGGATTAGGTTTAACACCCATCTGCTGTGGCCTTCCTATGCAATGTGGTTTCAAAAGCTCGGTTTAAGAAAAAAGGAAAAGGAAAAAAACATCGCTTTCAGAGCTCAGTGGGCATGCAATCCAGATGTTTAACAATGACACCAGCGACCTCCAACAGAATGAGAACTATTTCCAGGGTTCATGCCTGGCTCAGTGTATGCTGTGTGGACACGCATTTCACGTGGCTGTGTGGTGAGAATTCCAGCTTACGTAGGGCTTGGACCCACAACTGACGCATCTGTTGTTCACGAGGTTCACTTATACCAGAACATTATCTTGCTATTTATGAAATTATTTAAACACTCAGAAGGTTGTTTGTAATGTGGTTTAATTTCTCGAAAACTACGGATTTTTTTTCTTAGCATGTTATTCAGATAGACAGTCTTATGATAAAGCATGTCCCATTGTCAAGAAACATAGTTTGAATACCACTGAAAATATACATAGCGTCTTCTGTAAATAATAGTACATGTGCAAATAAGGAATGGGCTTGCTTTCCAGCCAGGCGATTTCCTGAGGGCACACTAATGATATCCCCTGAGTTGCTAAGTTGATGCTGAGACATTTTGCTGGGAATTAGTCATGGCATGATCTCTTTCAGACTCCCCAGACACCGTTTAGTCCTGTAACAGTGTTCATAGCTCATGTGTTAATGAATCACAGAGGCTTTCACTCACTCCCAGGTTGTAGCCATAGCAGAATGTTGTTTATTTGCCACATCTCCTTATGAATATATAGCGATTTGCAGCCCCTCTCTATTCATGGAAAGGAAAGTGTTTTGCCTCTGTGGATCTCGAGGTACTATTTTGTGGCTCTCGGTGGGAAGTAAAATTGTTCCTAAATGCGTGCTGAATAAGGACATGATGTCCCTCCTGGAGCCTGGACAGATCCTGCACAGCTTTCTGTGAAGGGCATCCCTGCTGAGGATAATGCCAGGAAAAGCACATTTAGGGTAATTTTGCTAAAACTTCCAGATGACATATAAATTCCCTCTTTTTCCCCCTGAAACTTATCGTTTCAGAGGTAATGGCTTTTTTTCTGTAATTTGCCTGGGAAGAAAAAAGGGATAATTTAGAAATAACACTCATCTCCAAGCCTATATCTTATTAGGGCAGCATCCTCTGGAATTTAATAGAAAAATTGAATATATGGCCCTATGTAACTACAGACATCATTACAACTGTTAAGTTCTGTTCACCACGCACTTTCTCGGTGGTGTACAGACTCTCACCTTTTGGAAGCAAAACCTTGCCTTGAAGGTTTTACACATGGCTTCCGAATATTACCATGTTTGCCTCTACTCCAGATTATCATGGCACCCAACACAGATGACATATGGCAGAGTGGCAGTGGCTTCTCGTGAAAATGAAGTGCTCTTTTGAGTATTTTTTGTTTTATTGAAATTCCTAGCTGCCCTTGTATTTTTATAACTGAATGTAAATAGGAGTGGTTTAAATACTGGTTTATACTAATCCCGTGGTTAAAAATCATGGCTACGGTACAGGAAGGGTATCTATATGGAGGATAGTTCCAGAAACAAGCCCTCGTGAAGTAGGAGATACAAAAGCTTCTTTATGGAACAGGAAAATCCAAGAGATTTTCTTGTCAGATACCTGTCCAGGGCAAAATATAACAGAGATAGGATTGTGAGATGAAATCAGAGTAGTGTGTTTTCTTCTTCTTCTTTTTTTCTATATTTTGAGACAGAGTCTTCTCACTGCGTTTTCCAGGCTGGAGTACAGTGGCACGATCTCGGCTCACTGCAACCCCCACCTCCTGGATTCAAGTGATTCTCCTGCTTCAGCCTCCCGAATAGCTGGGATTACAGGCATATGCCACCACGTGTGGCTAATTTTTGCATTTTTAGTAGAGATGGGGTTTCACCATGTTGTGCAGGCTGGTCTCGAACTCCTGACCTCAGAAGATCCACCTACCTCAGCCTCCCAAAATGTGGAGATTATAGGCATGAGCGGCCGTGCCTGGCCTATTTCCTTTAAATTAGCACTCCACATGCTCTCACAGCATTAATTGCCATTATTGGAATCTGAATTTTTGCCTGATTTTCCTGCTTCTCCTCATATGTAAGTCTGCGGCCCAAGGAGAGAAAATAAGCTGTATGTGCCCACGAGGGTGTCAAGCTTTTTGATTCTTGTTAATACTGACTCCCCCACATTGAAAAAGGAGTGAAGAAGGGAATGTCATTTGAGGGCACTGCTTTAAAGGAATGATAAAGTGGATAACATGGCAGGGAAAATACCACTTACACTAATGTGCTGCTGTGAAGCAGGAACAACACTGCCATCTATTCACCGTTCCGGACGATGCAGACCCTCTGGCTCTCCAATATATCTCATCTCTTGATGCTCCTATTCTCTGACCTCAGTGAGAAGGGCACTGTCTGTTGTCTCTCTTTGAGACCAGACTGCATGTGTTTAACCTTGAGATCGATTCTCTGCATGAACCCTATCTTTCCATCCTGGTAAGAAGGTCTGGAAGACAGGTCCTAGCAATGGGTCAGAGAAGGCACAGAGAAGTGAACCAGCCATGCAAGGGCAGTGCTGAGGAGGAAACCCCCCACTCTAACTGGGAGGAAAGCAGAAACATTCTTAACTAGAACAGTTACCAATCTAAGAGCATCCCTCGAATGTAAGTCAAAACTCCAGGCTTAATACTAAAAATGATTCATCATTTTGAAAAATAGTTTGGAGAAAAAAAATCAATGAAGAGTCACATAAAATCTTCAGAAAATTGTTCTATTCTGTGATAAAGTACTGAGAAATAAAAGTTCTTAAACATGTATAACTATTGTCAGACAATTGATAGGCGTTTCATCGAGTCCTGAGATGAAATAAGATGACTCATACAAATGCAGGGAGCACGTTGACTGTTTTTAAATTGGAACATTGTAAAGAGAACGCTGTGAAGGGTTGTGTGTCCTATCAGTGAGATTTATTTTCTAACCAAGAGCTATTTGGATGATTTAGCATAAATATGAAAATCAAAAAGAGTATAACAGCTTCCTAAGGCAATTTTCTCCTCGGAAACAAAAGTATACTCATATGTTCTTTACTATGATGTATATTATTTTTATCTTGTGTTTTAAAAGATGATAATTGTGCATTGTATATGTGATTGTGTGCCTTGCAATAAAATCAAAATTGTACCAGCTAAAAATTGCAACAGTCAATTATTGTGGTAAATTGTTTATTCTATAATTACTTCAGCGATGCTGCACTTTAGCAAGAACAATGGAAACTATTTGTCTAAACTATCAGGGTTACTCTAACTTTCCCATCCACGACAAAGTTGTGGGTGATTGGTGGATAGAAACAAAATACGTGGGGATCTAAACTGTGATCTTTAATTCCCAGACCTGGGAATCGCTTAGGATAATTCACCTGTTTTCACAATAATGCTGCCAGGACCCCAGAATCAATGTTGCCTACTGCCTTCCCAAAGAAAATCCACTTTTTTTCACTACAAAAAACATGCAAAATTCAAAATCAAACTGTTCCATCAATAAAAGCATAAAGAAATAGTAACCCCACCTGGAAACACAAGCAGCCTTCTGCCCTGCTCCCAGTATAATAAAACCACCTCCCTGCCAAGAATGGTCTGTTTCTAAACTGCGTGATATTTTATACACAAAGAACAAATTAAAACCCAGTATCCTGACGAAAGAAAGATTTGTGTAAATAGAAGCAAAACGTAGCCATGGGAAGCAAAAAGGGACTCATTTTGCTAATTGGGAAGAAGAACACACTAAGTCCTAGTCTTATTTCAAAATGGAGCAAATTTCTTATTACTGTTTATCTTTGGTAAGTCAATTTCATAAGTGAATCGAGTGCAAGTGTGGCACAGGCCTCCTCTTTCATTCTTAGTGAATTCTTTGATTGGTTCATGAACTAGGGACAAAAATAAGTTAGAAAAATTCTAAGGAAATAAGTGAGCAAATAGTTTTTCATCTAAATCAAGATCCTTTCCTTGGGCTGGTTGTTGTGTATTTGGGTATATGAATTCTGAATATGGAATATAATTAGAAACATTTTCTAAAGAAAATTTTAATATATCTTGGGAGAAATATCTTGGGAGAAAACTCAATATACAGCAAGTTTTCATCTGAATCAAGATCGTTTCCTTGGGCTGGTTGTTCTGTATTTGGGTATATAAATTCTGAATGCGGACTATCATTAGAAACTTATTTTCTAAAGAAAATTTTAATAGATCTTTGGAGAAATAGTTTGGAAAACAACTCAATATATAGCAAATTTTAGGCATTATAATATCTTCTCTGTGATTAATTGGTAACACTATACATTCCTCACCTTCCTGCTGATGGTCCCCATGTTTGTGAAAACTAGTGATAACATGAAACAAATGAACAAACAGGCATGATAGTTACTTTTTCAATAACTTGTGCTCAAGAGAATATTCAATTATATATTTCTGTCAGGAGCTATGTTAGATTCTGAATAAACAGAGGTAAACAAAACAGACACCCCACCCCCCCCATTTTAGTGTTCTACTACTGGATTTATTAGTGTCTTAAGTGGCCAAACTTATTTGTGATCTTACAGTTTACAAAAGACAAGCAATTAAGCAAGTAACTGCAATATATTGCAATGGCAGCACAATTTTAGTAGAACATAACCTATTCTGAAAGGTCTATTATAACCAAAAAGCAGGTTAGTGCTTGCTGAATGCAGAGTCCGGTTAGGGAGAGTGAGGTCTAATAAAGAAAATGGGAATTTATTCAGAAGCTAGCTTGGGGAAGGGAACAAAGCATCCTGGATTTAAACGTGCTGCTTCACTCTGGGAGCAGAAATTGGTATTTTTATAAAGTAGGGGAGGAAATGAGCAAGGGAAGCTGTCAGTGATGTACTGGACAGTGGAGTTGGTGCCTTCCTGGGCAGACATAAGTTGTAACAGTGGCCCAGTTGGCAGGTGTTCTGCATGCTCTCCTGAGGTGACCCTCTGGAGGCGAGGCTTCCCTGGGGCATGCTTTGGTCTGCAAATCCGAGGTCAAGGAGAGATCTGGGAGCACACAGATGAACCTGCCCTGTAGGGAATGCCTGGTGAGGGGAGGTGAAAGGTTGTGTTTGCATTTCTAAAGCACTGAGTAGGAAGAAGGGAGTAGTGGGAAGGGGGAAAGGCAGAAAAAAGAGAAAATAGTAAAAAAATTAAACTAACTTAGAAAAACGGGGATACTTGGTTATACTATTTATCCATCTACCTAGATATATTTTTAAATGGTTTTATCTGTGTATTTATGTTATACTTGAAATTACTAGAAAATTGAAAATAAAAATTATTCCAATATTTGGAGACAAAGTGGCAACTACTTTCAATAATGTATGATTTATTTGAGTTCGAGTTGGTCAAGGCAGGCAATACGTCGAAAGCCAAATAATTTGGCAGCAACATAGCCTTGGAATTATACTAAAGGATGAGACATTGTTATGAGCTATGCTATGAAAGTGCATATGAGACACGGACTGAACTACGGGATCTAGCATAGCGGTTTTTAATGTTTTTTAGTGGAACTAGGAAGGAAAGAGTTAAAATAGCTGGTCTACAACCAGTTCATTTGCTTTGTGGGGAAGCTCCCCCAACCCCCAGCAACCAGGTGGAGAAAACAAAGCAAACAGGTGACTGACTACTCTCCTTGCCAACTGGACCTCTGATAAATAGGGATTTTAACTATGTGAAAAAAACCTACAGAATATCTTTAGCAGGACGTCAGGATGTCCCTGGCTCGAGGATAACTTATAATAAACCTATAATCTAAGGATTTATGATTTTGGGGTATACAATGGATGTGCTTCATAACTTAGATATTCTCCTTGCTGTTTGAGGTGAACTGCAACTTCATTAGAAACTCCAGCTATTATTTAGGAAGAGAGAGTCCATGTCCAATGTGGGAAGGACTAGGAACTCCCCGTATAGTCCCGGATGTCCCTCACTTCACCTAAACTGGAGATATTCTGTATTTTTGAAATTATCAATAAAACTTGATATTTTTATGTCATGACACATCTCACCCAGAAATTCAGGTTAAAAATATGTTGTTCAGGTTTGAGAGTTATTTGCTAGGGAAAAGTATCAGCACGTTTTTGTTTAAAAAGAACAATGCTGCTACTGATAACACCGATAATTATAAATCCTTGTATTTATTGTGGTACCAAGTGTTGTACGTGTCCTGAGTTATCACTCTCAACCTGCCTATGAGTTAGTTGTATAAAACTTGGATCTGTCAAGCAAATTTGCCAAAATCACATCGTTAGTAAGTGGAAGAGGTGGAGAAAAGGTGATTTTTACTATGCAAAATGTGGGAATTCTCAGGGTCAGTATTCATGGAGGTTAGTGAATTGCAGCTGAGGAGACTGGGAGGATAAAAACTAGGATAGCCTTAGAAATAGGCTGCTTGATTTCAAATCTCAGCTCCAGTTGAGATTAGCGTGGTTTTGTGCAAAATGCTGTATTTTCCACACTACAGTATCCTCAGTAAAATAGTGACCAAATATCCACATAGTGTGCTCACACAACTATAGTAAGTACTCACCAAGTGTTAGTTGATATTATTATTTTTAACTGGCCTCACTACAAAAACACTGGATTCAATGATTTCTATGGTTTCTTCCAATTGTAAAATAACATGACTCTGGATTCCCGTGGGCTGCTTCTCATAGTCACCTGACACATAACAAACTCATGAGATCTAGTGGGTAGCGGGGACATGGCTCATTCCTACTGACATCTCCTTCCCATCAGTAGTTGCAAAATAAAACTTGGATATCACCATGTGCTGGGAAGAAGACCTGGGTATCTAGCAAGAGGAAACACAGGTCTTTGGTCTTTCTGCATAATGAGAAATCTAATTCAAGAGCTTTGTTTCCTTCTCCAAACCTAAAAGTGATTCACTGTTGACAGATAGATCGCCTTACACCATTAGTTCATCCCTTCTGGAAGTGAGGATTTGTCTTAAGAAGGGAAAAGGACTGGCTTGGTGACTTTCTCACCTAAGAGGGAGTACAGGGTTGCTGGTTCCCAAGTCATGGAGCTTCCCCTGCAGTGAAGCTCAGGGAGCTGATGTCTCAGATGAGGGACAGATTCAGTGTTCAAATGACGAGGCTGGGGCTCTGCTTCTCTGCGTTTCTCTGTTACCTTCATTTTCAGGCCATGTCTCTTTAAATGCGGCACCGGCAGATCCAACATCACATCGTCCACACAGCTCATAAAAACTGAGGAACAGAGAGACCCTCTTCTCCCCAGATCTCATATACTGGAGGATGAGATTATTACCATCCTATCCCCGAGCCAATCCCACTGCTGGGGGATGTGTGCTTCAATGGGCCAGGGCTCGGCAATGTGATCCCAGAGCCCCTTGGGTGTGTGTGCATGGATGTATTAGTAGGGAGACGCCAAGAAGTGTTCGTTTTCCTTGATCCTTATAGAATGGGTTTGCACTGGAAAGAGGCATCCTACCACCAGAGAAGAGAAAGTGATCTGGAAAGAGGAGTATAATGGCTATCTACCACACTTTCATCTAGTTACACCTTTACCTTTTCCTCAATGGCTCTACAAGAAGAAAGGAGATGAATCTGGGAGAATGGAAAAACGGGGAGGACAGCTTTGAAAGGAATATATGTGGACATTGTATTGGCTGGTGGAGGTGGAGAGTGACCTAAGGTGTGGGGTGAGTGGACAATGAGAACAGGGGTGTCACTGACACAGACTGCCCCAGGCTGGAGGGACACAGAGTTCTGACACCTCACACCACTTCTTCCCTTCCACTGTGGGACCTGAGCTCCAAACACACTGAGAATATTTACATTGCAGAGTACCAATTCTAAGTAGCAACTAATATCTAAGTTGATGCATTTTATATTAAAAGAAAAGAATAGAAGACTCTTAAAATTAGTAAGTAAAAGGGGCCGGGCACGGTGGCTCACGCCTGTTATCCCAGCACTTTGGGAGGTCGAGGCGGGCCGATCACGAGGTCAAGAGATCGAGACCATCCTGGCCAACATGGTGAAACCCCATCTCTACTAAAAATACAAAAATTAGCTGGGCGTGGTAGCATGCACTGTAGTCCCAGCTACTTGGGAGGCTGAGGCAGGAGAATTGCTTGAACCCGGGAGGCAGAGGTTGCAGCGAGCCGAGATCGTGCCACCGCACTCCAGCCTGGAGCCTGGTGACAGAGCGAGACTCTGTCTCAAAAAAAAAAAATTAGTAAAAATTAACACAGAAGCCTCAGAATAAGGGATACTTTCTAATACTGACAATATTTTATAAATAGTACAAGGTGACATCTGTTAGAAATCAATGAGTATTTTCAGTAGTTAGAAACGAAAACCCTAAAAATGAGACTGCTAACACAAAACAGAAGATACAACAATTGCTTCCTCATGCTGACTCAGTTAATGCTTTTTCTGGATCTTGAATCAAGATGGGCTCTTTAACTCATAGGCTTTGTCATATGGTGGCTCTCTACACCTAATTTATCCTATGACTGTCCCATCTAAATAAGACACCATTTTGAGATACGTAGACCTGGGTATATTGTTGGCATGGTGAAGTGATTATGATGCAGGGGCCATAAGAAGAAAAGATGCAAAATAATGTGTCTTTGGCTTACTTACAAACAAGGGGATTCTGCCATCCCCCTTGCAACCCCACATAACACTGTGACCTATGCCAGCTGGAGCACACTTCAATTTGAGTGAAAATTAAGAGTGTTTATTATTCTCTGAGATAAACTGGGGCGTGCACCACCAAATGCTGATTATATTTGTCTTCAATGATGACTTTTATTGGTAAAGTATAAATATTTACCCACAGCCTGTTTACATTTTGGAGCTCTGCTTTGACGACTACACAGTAAAAGGATGACACTCTAAGGTGTCTTCCTTCATTCTATGAGCTTCCCCACAACTTCATTTTCAAACTTAAAAATAGATCTCAGCTTTTCCTTAAGTCGTATTTGGAAACCGTTCTTCTGTATCAGCATTTGTTTCTAAGGGCTTCTTTGTAAGAACAGGAGTCTTTGTAGTTAGATCAACATTCAGGCAAAAACTATTTGCTTTAAGCAAAAATTATTTGCTCTTCAAATTATGTCATTTAAACATTTGTTCAAACATATTTAAGATTTATTTGTTCAAACATGTTAAATATTTGTTCAAACATAAGTAAAGTTGTTGACACTATCCTGTATCCCACCCCCATCCAAGAAAAACCCCACAAATATTTTGATAGAGAGTCAAAACTTTGTGGGTCAACATTGTCTTTGCTACTGAATTGTTTTGGTGACGTTTTCAGGTACCGTTAGGCTTCTGTGTTTTGTGATTCAGCTGCCAGTTGCACTGAGTTTTCCTGACGATATCTACTCAAGTAGGCTTTGCTAGCATCTTTCTCACCATTTTCATAAAACAGATCCTAATGACGGGTCGTTAATCAGTAAAGTATCATCAGCTATTTTATATCACATTCTCTATATCATAGGAATACTGAAGGAGCAAAGATTCAGTCATGAAGAATGAATATACAATCGACTTTCATTGTCCTCCAGGGAGAGGCTCGTGAGGTAAGAAATTTAATTGTCAAATAGTCCCAGGTCATTGATTCTTTTCTTACTGGCTTTTGCTATTGGGAAATCACATGGCTCATAAAGTAATCAAAATACATTTTTAAGATCTGACTCATTGTAGCAGACTGGATGTTCCAAAATGGTACAATGTCTTTGATTCTAAATGATCGTCACACTATAAGACCTTGGCATGCCTCTCATCTGGGGCTGGGTCTATCCCTCCTTTGAACCTGGACAGACCAGTGTTACTGTCTCAACCCACAGAGTATGTGACTTCCGAGACTGAATCAAAATACATCCTGCATTTCTGTCTTTCTCTTTTGGGATTCTTGCTCTTGGAACCAGCTGTCATCTTGTGAGATATCCCAGAGAAGACCTTGCAGAGATGTCGCATGTAACAGCCCCACTGAGGCCCCAGCCAACGGAGGGCATCAACTGCCAGACAAGTGAGTGAAGGCATTGCCCTAGATTTCAACCCTTGGCTGTACAGTCACTATCAGGTTTTGTCTTTGCAGCTGGGAATCCAGACAATGTGACGCAGAGCAATCCATTCTTGCTGTCTCCAAATTCCTTACCTACAGAATCTGTGAGTGCAGCTGGGGTTGTCTTGTGCCATCATGTTCTGCAGCAGTTTGTTACGTAGCAATAGAAACTGGAATGCACACCACTAGAAGCCTACTGAACTTCACCCCATTCCTCCACTCCAAACCTCCCCCACTCACCTCTCCACAGTGCATGTGGGAAATCTACTCCTCTTCATGATAAAAAGAATCATCCCAAGTAGATTCAGTCTTTCTTCAAAACCTCGTTAGCTCACCGATTCACATCCTCTTTAAGGAATAGTGATACATAAATGCTAAGGCTTCTAAGAAACTCATCTAAAACTCCATTCCTCTGGCTACTGCTGGGGCACAGAAAGCCAGACAATGAATATAACTAAAAAGACAGCCGAGTGGTGGAGAAAAATGCAAGGAAATTATTAACAGTGGAAATGAGCAATACACTGAAACATTTTATAAGGATGCAGAAAACAGTTTCTCTTAGATATGAACAATTTCCTCATAATAAAGTGTTTGTGGTAAAAAAAATTTGTCATTGCATATTATCTCACATTCCTAAATATTACTGTGTCAAATTTATGTAAATATTATCACTGCCAACATTATAAGAAACTTAAAAAATCACAGCTTTGGGAGCCAGAGAAAATTGCATTTGAAATCACCTTTATCGACTGGCTTTATGACGTTGAATGTATTATTTAACAGTTCTCAGACCTAGTTTTTTTGTGCACTAAAAACAAAGATAAAAATGCTTTTCTTATTAATCTGTTAACATAGATTGTTTGAGATTTTGAGTTAGGAATCAGAAGTGCAAATAGATATGTACTTTTCGGTACTGTGTTAAAATCTATTTCCCAAGGCAAATTACATGAAGTTTAATAAGCCGAACAAAACATCAAAGAGTCCGTAATTATTTCTTCTCAGAGTAGTAGCAATTTATTTGATCTGAATTAATGGCAGTTGGGGTTTTGGATTATATGACTAGATAGAGAAACAAGTTCATTAAAGCCTTACAGAATAGGAAGGCCAATGAGGTTTCAAGTCAGCTTTATAAAACTCAAAATATTTGGAGCATAGTTTAGTCTGACTTTCCTTTAAGACTGATAATAGATTTTCAGGAAAAATATAAGGAAAAGTGAAGAGTGGGGAAGAGGGAACATTTTATTGCCTTCATTCTCCATCAAAGAGATGCTGTAACTGACTTAAATGCATAGAATCATTTATTATCTAGCCAACCGTATAAATTACACGCACACACGCGTGCACACACACACACACTCAAACTGTATCTTCTGTGTGAAGCACAAATGCTGCAAATCATTCCACACCATTTAGGAAAGAGCATACGGGGATGGTGTGCCCAGCAGAAGCTGTGAGTCAGCACAAATGCAGGTGGCCCCATGACTGTGGAGCACACAGAGCTGGAAGTGGGAGCAGAGGCCTAGGGGTTACTGCCCTCTCACCCCAAACTTCAGCAGGCAGGGGCAGTGGAAGAGGCTGCAGGTCACAGCGTTGACGGACACATCCTGGCTCACGGCCTCTGGGAGCACTGGGGATCCAGGAGCAGACAGACCTCCACTCACAGCAGCCATTCCTTCACTGCGACCAAGCGTACTGTGGAAACCCAGCGAGGAGTGACACAGTGTGATGGGATATGTGGAAAAGAAATGCCAAAACTCCACAGGTGATTTGAGAATGATTAAAGTGACTTGAACTTGTATCACTTGGAAAGGGGTTTTATGATACATATACACACATAGTTCTGTTTAGAAAATAAAAATATAGTTTCAATTTTTGGTTTGGACATTGACACATTAACTTCATTAAATGTTACTCAATAACACCCTTGTTTGTTATATATGTATATATGCACATCCATATACAAAGATGTGCACACACATGCACACACACACACACACAGAGGACAATGTTCACAAAGAACACTAATACTGTCATGTGATTGGTGTCATTGCCCAATTAGTAGACAATTGTCAAGCTTAATTTTAATAGTGGGACATTTAATAAGGTATCTTACCATTATTTACCTATACCCACTGAATGTTTGGCTTATGGAATACCTTTGTGGGATTGAGATTGTTGTTGGTGCTTAATGACTTTTATTGAAAAACCCAAGGTCCCCTGTTGGGCATTGATCAATTGTAGGAATCTCAACTTTCTTGATTACGCCATCAGGAAATACTTTATCTTTAGTGTACCTGTGGTACTTTTCTGTTTCATTATCACAATATTTGTCTTAAGTTATCTTTTTCTAGAAAACATTTGGAAACATGTTCCAATTGCCTTCCCATTAGCTACCTCCGTACAAGCAAAAACTCTCTAAGCACAGCTGCAGGGTCTTACACATAATTTTTATTGCTTGGGGCAGGCACAGTGCCTTGTATATTTCAGAGTCAGTTAAATATTCAGAACAGAGGTCTAAATGTTTTAGTTTTCTATACACAATCTAAAGAATCCTTAACAATATGGAGTGATCTTTCCTTCAAAGAATAATGAGCAATGGATCAGGAACCTAGAGCTTAGGCTCTGCTCTTTTTTTCTTTGAAACGGAGTTTTGCTCTTTGTTGCCCAGGCTGGAGTGCAATGACGCTATCTCGGCTCACTGCAACCTCCACCTCCCGGGTTCAAGTGATTCTCCTGCCTCAGCCTCCCGAGTACCTGGGATTACAGCCATGCCCCACCACGCTGGGCTAATTTTGTTTTTTAGTAGCGACAGGGTTTCGCCATGTTGGTCAGGCTGGTCTCCAACTCCTGTCCTCAGGTGATCTGCCCACATTGGCCTCCCAAAGTGCTGGGATTACAGGCATGAGCCACCACGCCCAGTGATTCCTCTCTTAACTAGCTGTGTATCTTACTCTTTAACTTCCACAGCTCTTAATTTTCCTCTGGAAAACAAGCAGGTATGAACAACAGTCATAAACATTGTATTCTATGAGTAAGCTTAATTTTTACCTGCGCCTTCTTCCTCTCAGATTTACCTTGGCCAAATTGGGGACGGATACACATGGTGAGGGTTTCTTCCCTGGAGGCATCAGTCCTGTGATAACAGATATTTTTGTTACTCCAAAGCTTAGTTGAAAATGGCGTTTTGGGAAATGGTGTTACAGCTCTGATTGAGAGAGCTGGATGCTGTTCTGATGGGCACCCCTGAATGCGTTCCTGAAATGAAAAAAAAGTTTCCTGACTCACTTTTTATAAAGCTTGTATATCACACTTCTGGTAAATCAAGGCTGTACTGAATTTATGATCATTGTTAGTTTGAAAATTGATTGTGAGAAACTAAGGTACATACATTGGGCTGAATTCTATTCCCCCTCTACCCACCAAAAACGCATCTGCTGAAGCACTAAGCCCCAGCACCCCAGAATGTGGTCTTATTTGGCAATAGAGTCTTTACAGAAATAATTAAGTTAAAATGAATCTGTTAGTGTGAGTCCTAATTCAATATGACCAGTGTCCATATAAAAAGAGGGCATTAGGGGACACACACACACACACCACAGAGGAAAGAGCATATGAAGATGATTATCTACAAGCCAAGGAGGGAGGCCTCAGAAGAAATCCATCCAGCTGACAACTTGACTTGAGATTTCTAGACTGTAGAATTGTGAGAAAATAGATTTTTGTTGTTTAAGCCACCCAGACTGTGGTATTTTGCTATGGCAGCCTGGGCAAACTAATACAGTCTATAATGAATCTCAAAATCTGTAACATTCTTTAACACGAATTTATGCAAACTAAGATTTTTAGAAATTTCAAAAATTTATTGAGTTTCTTTCCAAAACTGTTTCAATGCTAAGAATCAGATTGTGATATACACCATCAAGATGGCCGACTAAGTGCAGCCAGGAGGAACATCTGCCAGTGAGGGACCGGGTCATCAGGAAGACTGGTCCCCTCCTAGCAGATCTTCGGAGGGAAGCACTGAGAGTGGACAGAAGGAAGACCCAGAAGCTGGACTGAAGGCGGAGAAAGCTAGGAACCCCGCACAGGGCTAACGTGCACTGGGACTCATTCCTGGCCCCCAGTGACTCCTGGGGAAGAAGTGAGTTGAACAGGCAAGGAATAGCCTGCTCTCACCAAAGACCTCTGGAACCCTGCCAGGAGAAGGCCCCTTGACCAACACAGACACTTGAGTTGGCAAGGAGAGCTGCTTCGAGAAATGGTAGGGGCAGAATTCCAGCCTGAGTGGCCCAGGGGGTTTGACGTGAGAGTGTCTGTAGTGGAGCGTGGCCAGGAATGCCCATCCCCTTAGGCTAGACTTGCTCCCATAGGAGACTTTAGCACCAGGGGAACTGTCAGACCTGAACTTGGCAGAGTGGTCTTCCCTATGAGATGGGGCCAGCCTGACCTGAGCACCCTTCAGTCTCCTGGCCTCTTCCAGAGCACTAGCCTGGCCACACCTGTTTGCAGTACAGCTTCAGGTGCTGGTGAGGGGGTCGTGTACCTCCCAGGGGCTATATCATAGCTCTTGCCCTGGTGGATGGCGCCTGACCAGCAGAGAGCTCCAGCACAGCAGCCCCATGGACATGCACCAAACCACTCACGTTCTCACCCCATTTCAGCCTTCTATGCACTGCCGTGCCTGCATGCACTTGCCCATAGCCATCCCGTACATGGCTTTGCTGGTGTGTGTGTATGTGAGTGGACCTTGCCTCTCCTTCCCTGGCAGCATACATGTGCACATGCACCCTGCCATGCTACTGCTGCCAGCATGACTGCACCCTACCTTCCTTCCCCCAGTGCAGCACTATTGCTGTCAAAGCATTGTCAGACGTGGAGCCTACCAGCCCCACCCCCACCAGCATCCTGCTCTTGTGCTAGCACTGCTGCTGGCATGAAACTAGGCACAGAGAACAGTGGACACACTCTCACCCTGAGCAGCAACTGCCATATACATGAATGCACACAGAGGGCATGCACAATCCTGTGCTCACCAGCATCCCAGCACCATGCTAATACCACCACCAGTGTGAACGCACACACACACAGTGGTGGGGGCCCCTGCACCCCATCCCACCATGCCATGCTGCCACCACTGCTGTTCTGAATACTTACACAAAGGGTGGCACTCGGGTACCTGCTAGTACCCCCATAGCTGATGAGTGTGTACCCCATCATGCTGCCACTGCTGCTGATGCTGGCATGTGCAAACAAGGATGGATCCCACTACCACTATCCTGGGAAGTACTTTGGATGGCATCACTCATCACAGTATTGTGACCAGCAGTCTGGAAGCACCATGGACCCCCTCCAGCACAACAGGTTTCTGACCTCCAAGGGCCATAGAACAAAGCCAGGACCTGATACCAGGCCCCCAGAGATAGAGAATGCAGTCCAGGAGTCCTGAGCTGAAGCTTGGCCCCCTAAAATCTTCCAGAAATGAAGCCAGTTGACAAAAACCATCTTATACCACAATCAATCCCTCAAGGTCATAAAATAAGATAAATGAAAAAAACAAAACCTCATTCAAAGGACAGCAACTTTAATGACTGAAAGAACACAAGTCCACAAAGATAAAAATGAACTTGAACAACTTGAAAAGCCAGAGTGCCTTCTTTCCTCCAAATGACCACACTAGTTGTCCAGTAAGTGTTCATAACTGGTCTGAAATGGTGGAAATAGAATTCAGAATATGGATGTCTTAATATGGAATTAACATAATCAAGATTCAGGAGAATGTTGAAACCCTATCCAAGGAAGCAAAGAATCACGAGAAAAGTATACAGGAGCTGGCAGATAAAATGGCCAGTACAGAAAAGAACAACATAACTGACCTGATAGAGCTGAAAAACACCCTATAAGAATTTCATAACATAACCGCCTGTATTAACAGCAGAACAGACCAAGCTGAGGAATGAATTTCAGAGCTTGAAGAATGGCTTTCTGAAATAAGGCAGTTAGACAAGAATAAAGAAAAGAATGAAAAGGAAGAAGCAAAACCTCCAAGAAATATGGGATTATGTAAAAAAGACTAAATCTGCAATACACTGGCATCCCTGAAAGAGGAGAATGGAAGTAACTTGGAAAAAATATTTCAAGATATCATCCATGAAAACTTCCCCAACCTAGCTGGAGAGGCCAACATTCGAATTCAGGAAATACAGAGAACTCCTGCAAGATGCTTCACAAAAAGATGATCCACAAGGTGTATAATCATTAGATTTTCCAAGGTTGAAATAAAAGAAAAAAAATGTTAAAGATAGATAGATAGAGAGAAAGGAGAGGTCACTTGCAAAGGGAAGCCCATCAGATTAACAGTGTATCCCTCAGCAGAAACTCTACAAACCAAAAGAGATGGGGGTAGGGGCACTATATTCAACATTCTTAAAGAAAAGACATTCCATAAAGAATTTCGTATCCAGCCATACTAAGCTTCATTAGTGAAGGAGAAATAAGAACCTTTTCGGACAAGTACATGCTGAGGAAATTCATTACCACCAGACCTGCTTTATGAGAGCCGCTGAAGGAAGCACTAAATATGGAAAAGAAAGACAGCTACTAACCACTACAAAAAGACACTTAAGTGCACAGATCGGTGATGCTATAAAGGAGCTGTATAAACAAGTCTGCATAATAAACAGCTAACAAAATCAATGGGAAGATCAAATTCACACATATCAATACTAATCTTGAATATAAATGAGCCAAATGCCCCAATTAAAAGGCACAGAGTGGCAAGCTGTATAAAGAAGCAAGACCCAGTGGTATTCTGTCTTCAAGAAACCCATCTCACATGCAGTGACACCCACAGGCTCAAAATAAAGGGCTGTAGAAAAGACCTACCAAGCAAATGGAAAACAGAAATAAAGCAGGGGTTACAATATTAATTTCCAAAACAGACTTTAAACCAACAAAGATCAAAAAAGACATAGAAGAGTATTACATAATGATAAAGGGGTCAATTCAACAAGAAGATCTAACTATCCTAAAAATATATATGCACCCAACACAGGAGCATCTAGATTCATAAAGCAATTTCTTAGAGACATTCAAAGATACTGAAACTTCCACACAGTAATAGTGGGAGACTTCAACACCCCACTGACAGTATTAGACAGAATGTCAAGGTAGAAACTTGACAAAGATATTCAGGACCTGTACTCAACACTGAACCAAATGGACCTAATAGACCTCTACAGAACTCTCCATCCCAAAACAACACAATGTACATTGCCATATGACACATACTCTAAAATCAACCACATAATTGGACATACAACACTTCTTAGCAAAGACACACAAAAAATCTGAAATCATATCAACCACTCTCTTGGACCACAATGCAATAAAAATAGAAGTCAAAACTAAGAAAATTGCTCAAAACTATACAGTTGCATGGAAATGAAACAACCTGCTTCTGAACAACATTTGAGTAAATAATGAAATTAAGGCAGAAATCAAGAAGTTCTTTGAAACTAATGAGAGTAAATGTACAACATACCAGTAACTCAGAAACACAGCTCAGGCAGCTCAGGCAGTGCTAAGAGGGAAATTTATAGCACTAAATGCACATATCACAAAGTTAGAAAGATCTCAAACTAAAAGCCTAACATCACAACTAAAAGAGCTAGAGAACCAAGAGAAAAGCAACCCCAAAGCTACCAGAAGACAAAAATAACTAAAGTCAGAGGTAAATGGAAGGAGATTGAGACACAGAAAACCATTCAAAAGATCCATGAAGCCAGGAGCTGGTTTTCTGAAAAAAATTTATGGAATAGATAGACCATTAGCTGAACTAATAAAGAAGAAAAGAGAGGCTATCCAAGTAAACACAATAAAAAATGACAAATGGGGACACAGAAATACAAATAACCATCAGAGAATACTATGAACACCTCTATGTACATAAATCAGAAAATCTAGAACAAAAGAATAAATTTCTGGACATATAGACCCTCCCAAGACTGAACTAGGAAGAAACTGAATCCCTGAACAGACCAATAACAAACTTACACATTGACAGTCAAATTCTATGATATGTATGAAGAAGGGCTGGTACCATTCCTACTGAAACTATTCCAAAAAAATTTGAGGAGAAAAGATTCCTCCTCAACTCAGTCTATGAGGCCAGTATCATCCTGATATCAAAACTTGACAGAGACACACACACAAAGAAGAAAGGCCGACATCCTTAATGAACATTGATGCAAAAATTCTCAACAAAATACTAGCAAACCAAATCTATCAGTGCAGCAAAAGGCTAATCCACCACTATCAAGTAGGCATTATCCTTGGGATGCAAGGTAGATTCAACATATGCAAATCAACAAATGTGATTCATCTCATAAACAGAACTAAAGGCAAAAACCACATGGTCATCTCAATAGATGCAGAAAAAGCTTTCTATAAAATTCAACATTGCTTCATGTTAAAACTCACAACAAACTAGGTACTGAAGGAACATACCCCCAAATAATAAGACCATCTGAGACAAACTCACAGCAACATGATACTTAATGGGCAAAAGCTGGAAGCATTCCTCTTGGTAATTGGCACAAGGATGCCCTCTCTCACCATTCCTATTCAACACAGTATTGGAATTCCTAGCCAGAGCAATCAGGCAAGATGAAGAAATAAAAGGCATCCAAATAAAAAGAGAGGAAGTCAAACTATTCCTGTTTACAGATGACATGATTCTATATCTAGAAAACTTTACAGTCTTGGCCCCAAAGCTCCTTAAGCTGATGAAAAACTTCAGCAAAGTTTTGGGATGCAAAATAGATGTACAAAAATCACTAGTGATATGGTGTGGCTCTGTGTCCCCACCCAAATTTCATGTTGAATTACGATCTTCAGTGTTGGAGAACGGACCTGGTAGGAGGTTAACTAGTTTATGGGGGCAGATTTCTCCCTTGCTGTTGTCATGATAGTGAGTTAATTCTCACAAGGTCTGGTTGTTTAAAGTGTACAGCACCTCCCCCCTTTGCTCTCTGTCTTCTGCTCCATCATGGTAAGATGTGCTTGATTCCCCTTCTGCCATGACTGTAAGTTTCCTGAAGCCTCCCCAGCCATGTGGAACTGTGAGTCAATTAAATCTCTTTTGTTTATAAATTACCCAGTCTCAAGTAGTATCTTTATAACAGTATGAAAATGAACCAATACACAGGAACTTCCAAAGATTTCATGATGAAGATGCCAAAAACAATTGCAACAAAAGCACAAAGTTGACACATAAGATATAATGAAACTAAACAGCTTTTGTACAGCAAAAGAAATTAACAAGAGAGTAAACAGACAACCTACAGATGGGAAAAATATTTGCAAGCTATGCATCTAACAAAGGTCTAATATCCAACATCTATAAGGAACTTAAACAAATTTACAGGGAAAACAATCCATTAAAAAGTGGGCAAAGGACATGAGTAGATGCTTTTCAAAAGAAGACATACATTCAGCCAACAAGCATATGAAAAAAGCTCAATATCACTGATCATTAAAGAAAATCAAAACCATGATGAAACACCATTTCACACCAGTTAGACTGGATATTATTAAAAAGTCAAAAAGTAGCAGATGCTGGTGAGGTTGTGGAGGAAAGGAAATACTTATACATTGTTGGTGGGAGTGTAACTTAGTTCAATCATTGTGGAATGCATTGTAGCTATTCCTCAAAGTGCTAAAAAGAGAACTACCTTTCAGCCCAGCAATACTATTACTGGGTATATACCCACAGGAGTATAAATCATTCCATCATAAAGATAGATGCACACGTGTGTTCATTGCATCACTATTCACAACAGCAAAGACATAGAGCAAACCTAAATGCCCATCAAGGTAGACTAATAAAGAAAATGTGGTACATATACACCATGGAATACTATGCAGTCATAAAGAAGAGCAAGACTGCATCATCTGCAGCAACATGAATGAAACTGGAGGCCATTATCCTTAGAAAACTAATGCAGGAACAAAAAACCAAACACCTCATGTCCTCACTTACAAGTGAGAGCTAAATGATGAGAACACGTGGACATAAAGAGGGGAACAACAGACACTGGGGCCTACTTGGAGGTGGAGAGTGGGAGAAAGGAGAGAATAAAAAAAAAAACTGTTGGGTACTAGGCTTAATATCTGGATGGCGAAATAATCTGTACCACAAACGCCTGTGACACGAGTTTACCTATATAACAAACCTGCACATGTACCCCTGAACCTAAAATAAAAGTTTTTGGTTTTTTCTTTTTAAAAGTCAGCTTGCATTTTGCTCAATACTTCATAAACAACTGGGCTAATGACACATAACTATATAACATTGCAATTTCTGGAATGAACACATCTCACTGATTGCCAGAGATAGGCCAGTGAATACCTCCTGAAACACTGAAAGAGAGAATTACTTCTTAATGACCATTAGCCTGAAAGACGACAATAGATTTTGAGATCTCTAAGGTGGCAGTCACAGAGGTCAGCCCCTATTTCCTTCTGTGAATTTATTGTTAATCCCAAATAAGCTGGTTGAGATAATGTATTAATTCACTGAAAAGAATACTCCGGGGAAAATAGTGCTGGTATATCATGATTTTCCTGTTCCCTCCAGTTCACATTTTACATTTTATCATTATTAACCATTGATATAGAATGGATATATATCCTAACTTTTGGTAAGATCATAAAACATTGGTACTGGAGGTGCTTCTAGAAATTAACTCTCTTTTCTCTCACAGAACTAAACAGCTGGTTTGCCATGCAATGTGGCAATTGAGCTCCCAGGTATTTACCTAACTGGATTTAAAATTTAGGTTCATCTAAAAACCTGCACATGAATGTTGATAGCAATTTATTCATAATAGCAGATTTATTCATACTTGATAGAAACTAGAACAACCAAGATATCTTTCAATAGGTGAACGGATAAACTGTGGCATATCCATATAATGGAATACTAGTCAGTGATTTTAAAAAAGAGCTATCAAACCACAAAATGACATGGATGATCCTTAAATGCACATTTCCAAGTTTCCCTTTTGAAGCCACTCTTAAAATACTGAATCCTGTATAATTCCAATTTTATGACATTCTGGAAAAGGCAAAAACTAGAGTGAAACTAGAAAACTCAATGGTAACCAGAGGTTCAGGGAGAGAGAGAAATTATAGGTGAAGCATAAGGGATTTTTTAGGGCTGTGAAATAATTTATTTGTTATTGTAATGATGGATACATATCATGACACACATATATTGGAATTGAGCAGTTAGGTTGATGGATGGCAGATGTATAAGCCAGGTTTCCTAGTCGCACAGGAATCTGCAGACAAGCAAGGGGAACGGGAATCATCCATGTAGTCATAGATTAGAATTGGAGACATCAGTATGACTTCATGTTTATCTTAATATAGATTCAGATAATTACATACAGAAAAATTTATAGATGTGTATGTGTATGAGCTATCCTACACACTTGTATTTCCTTGCTCTGTCAACTGAGAGAGTCTAAATGAAATGACACCCAGTAGCAATGCGTATACTTAGGGCTGACATCATACTTTCTAATGTCACTCTCCAAAACAAGTAATGAGCAATGATTCTAAGACTGAGGCAGGTAACATACAAGATTAGCCTGCAATGTCCTCCAGTGCCAGAAATGGAGGATATACTCAAAATAAATAAATAATCTCCTAATTCTGGGAATGTGTCAGAGGATACAGGAGCCAACTTAAAGATATCCCATGGCCAAAGCTGAAACAATTTGAGCAACAGAATAAAGTCATATTGAATTATAACCCAAAGTGTAATAGAAATATCAATGAGTCCACACTGGCCTAAAAATAACTAAACAAATAAATAAATGGGAGAAGTGACAAATTCCAAATATTTTATGCAGATATTCCTCCCTCAAGGAGGCATTGCATGATTCCCTACTTCTTAAGTATGGGCTGTGCAGAGTGGCTGCCTTCCAAATAGTATCGTATGGAAATGGGGGGAAGGAGTAACCTTGTGGTGGAGAAACCTGGCAAACACTTCTTTGGCCAGATGGTCAAGGTCAACATCAAGAGTGACAAGTCGTGTTGACAGTATGTACCCTTGATATAATGTGATAAAATGGCACTTTGCCTTGGGCTTCCTCCCAAAACAACTGCAACTCAAGTTTACAACAAAATAAAAAGTCAGACAAATCCCCAAAGAGTGATATTCTACAAAATACCCAAATAGTACTCCTCAAAAAAGTCAGGATCATCAAAAGTAAGGAAGTCTGAAAACCTGTCACAGGTAAGAGGGGCCTAAGGAGACACAATGACTCAATGTAACATGGCACTCTGGATAGGACACTGAAACAGAAAATAATTAGGTAGAAACTAAGAAAATAGGAAAAATATATGGACTTTAGTAAATACTTATGTATCACTATTGGTTCACTAATTATAACATGTATGCCTACTAATGTAAGTTGCTCATGGTAGTGAAACTGGGCAGAAGGTATACAGGAAATCTCTGTACCACCTTCTTAATTTTACTGCTGTTCTAAATTTGTTCTAAAAAATAAACTCTATTTTTAAAAAATCCCTCCAGTACTTTTACATATTAATTCCTGTTTTCTTCCCACTATTTGTTCTCCTTACTATTTCTTTTGGGAAGTTTCTATTAACATATCTTTAAGCTCACTGATTTCCTTAATTGTGTTAAGTCTACTAATGAGCCCATCAAAGATGCTCTTTCATTTCTGTTACAGTACTTTTGATTTCTAATACTTAAGTTTTATGTTTTCTTTTTTAAAATTTTCACTCATTTTTCTTTAATTATACTTTATGTTCTGGGATTACATGTGCAGATCTTGCAGGATTGTCAGCCCTTTGTCAGATACACGTGCCATGGTTTGTTGCCTCCATTCCTCCATAACCTACATTAGGTATTTCTCCCAATCTTATCCTTCCCCAATCTCCCCACCCCTCACTATCCCTCCCTTAGCCCCCCACCCCCCAACAGACCCCAGTGTGTGATGTTCCCCTCCCTCTGTCCATGTGTTCTCGTTGTTCAACAGTCGCCTATGAGTAAGAACATGCAGTGTTTGGTTTTCTGTTCTTCTGTTAGTTTGCTGAGAATGATGGTTTCCAGGTTCACTCATGTCTCTGCTGAAGACATGAACTCATCCTTTTTTATGGCTGCATAGTATTCCGTGGTGTATATGTGTCACATTTTCTTTAGTCTATCATTGATGGGCATTTGGGTTGGTTCCTGGTCTTTGCTATTGTAAACATTGCTGCAATGAAACATGTGTGCATGTGTCTTTACAATAGAACAATTTATAATCCTTTGGTTGTATACCCAGTAATGGGATTATTGGGTCAAATGGAATTTCTAGTTCTAGATCCCTGAGGAATTGCCACACTGTCTTCCACAATAGCTGAACTAATTTACACTCCCATCAACAGTGTAAAAGTATTCCTATTTCTCCACATCCTCTTCAGCATCTGTTGTCTCCAGATTTTTTAATGATCACCATTCTAACTGGCATGAGATGGTATTTCAATGTGGTTTTGATTTGCATTTCTCTAATGACCAGTGATTATGAGCATTTTTTCATATGTTTGTTGGTCATACAAATGTCTTCTTTTGAAAAGTGTCTGTTCATATCCTTCACCCACTTTTTGATAGGATTGTTTGTTTCTTGTAAATTTGTTTTAGTTCTTTGCAGATTCTGGATATTAGCCCTTTGTCAGATGTGTAGCTTGCAAAAATTTGTTCCCATTCTGTTGGTTGCTGATTCACTCTAATGATTGTTTCTTTTGCTGTGCAGAAGCTCTAGAGTTTAATTAGATCCCATTTGTCTATTTTGGCTTTTGTTGCCAATGCTTTTGGTGTTTTAGTCATGAAGTCCTTGCCTATGCCTATGTCCAGAATGGGATTTCTTCTAGGGTTTTTATGGTGTTAGGTCTTATGTTTAAATCTTTAATCCATCTGGAATTAATTTTTGTATAAGGTGTAAGGAAGGGGTACAGTTTCAGCTTTCTGCATGTGGCTAGCCAGTTTCCCAACACCCATTGATTAAACAGGGAATCCTTTTCCAATTGCTTGTTTTTGTCATGTTTGTGGAAGATCAGATGGTTGTAGATGTGTGGCATTGCTTCTGAGACCTCTGTTCTGTTCCATTGGTCTATATCTCTGTTTTGGTACCAGTACCATGCTGTTTTGGTACCAGTACCATGCTGTTTTGATTGCTATAGCATTGTAATATAGTTTGAAGTTAGGCAGCAAGGTGCCTCCAACTTTGTTCTTTTTGCTTAGGATTGTCTTGGCTATGCAGGCTCTTTTCAAAAAGCTTATCCATCATGATCAAGTAGGCTTCATCCTTGGGATGCAAGACTGGTTCAAAATATACAAATCTATAAATGTAATCCATCACATAAACAGAACCAAAGACAAAAACCATATGATTATCACAGTAGATGCAGGGAAGGCCCTTGACAAAATTCAACAACGCTTTATGCTAAAAACTCTCAATAAACTAGATATCAATGGAATGTATCTCAAAATAATAAAAGCTATTTATGACAAACCCACAGCCAATATCATACTGAATGGGCAAAAACTGGAAGCATTCCCTTTGAAAACTGGCACTAGACAAG
>CAUYLG010013238.1:0-51114 GCA_963573385.1 Cacajao melanocephalus | reverse complement strand
TGTTTGTTATTTTCATCTCTTATTCCTTCCTGTCTCCATTGTTAAGCACAATTATTGGCATAAGAGAGGTTTTTAATACCCATTTTTAGACTGCATTCTAGCCTGGGCAATAGAACAAGAATCCCGTTCTCTCTCCCTCTTTCGCTTCCTCTTTCTTTCTCTCTTACATTCTTTTTTTTCTTTCTTTCACTCTCACTTTCTTTCCTCTCTTTTTCTTTCTTTCAAAATAAATAAACAAACAAATAAATAAATAAATAAGACAAGCTGACTCCCTTGTTAGGGGCTAATGCAGCTGGTGACTTTAAGTTGAAGCCAATGCTCATTTACCATTCTGAAATTACTTTATGCTAAATCTACTCTGCTTGTGCTCTATAAATGGAACAACAAAGCACGGGTGATAGCATATGTGTTTATAACATGGTTTACTAAATATTTTAAGCCCATCATTGAGACCTATTGCTTAGAATAAGATTCCTTTCAAAACATTGCTGCTCACCAATAATGCACCTAGTCATCCAAGAACTCTGATGGAAATGTACAAGGAGATGAATGTTGTTTTCATGCTGGCTAACAAAATATCCATTCTGGCAGCCAATGGATCAAGAAATAATTTTGACTTTCAAGTCTCATTAAGAAATACATTTCATAAGGCTATAGCTGCCATAGATGGTGATTTCTCTGATGGATCTGGACAAAGTAAACCTAAAGCTTTCTGAAAAAGATTTATCATTCTAGATACCATTAAGAACATTTGTGATTCATGTGAGGAGGTCAAAATATCAATATTAACAGGAGTTTGGAAGAAGTTGACTCAAACCCTCATGGATGACTTTAAGGAGTTCAAGACTTCAGTGGGGGAAGTCACTGCAAATGTGGTGGAAACAGCAAGATAATTAAAATTAGAAGTGGAGCTGGAAGATGTGACTAAATTGCTACAATCTCATAATAAGGTTGCTTCTCATGGATGAATAGAGAAAATGATTTCTTGATGTGGAATGTACTCCTTGTAAAGATGCTGTGAATACTGCTGAAATGACAAAGGATTTAGAATATTCCATAAACTTAATTGATAAAGCAGCAGCAAAATTTGAGAGGACTGACTCCGATTTTGAAAGAAGTTCTGTGGGTAAAATGCTATCAAACAGTTGCATGCTACAGTGAAATCTTCCAAGAAAGGAAGTCAATGCAGCAAAATTCATTGTTGTCTTATTTCAATAAATTGCCATAACTAAACAACCTTCGGCAATCACCTTCCTGATCAGTCAGCAGCCAACAACGCTGAGATAAGACCCTCCACAAGCAAAAAGATTACAACTCGTGAAAGTTTGTATGATTGGTTGCATTTTTTAATCTTTTAAAAAATTTTATGTATTTTTTTCATATTATTTTTGTTGCAATTTATTTTTTTTCTTTTATTGTACTTTAGGTTCTGGGGTACATGTGCAGATCATGCAGGATTGTTGCATAGGTACACACATGGCGATGTGGTTTGCTGCCTCCATCCCCCCGTCACCTACATCTGGCATTTCTCCCCATGTTATCCCTCCCCTGCCTCCTCACCTCCCCCGCTGTCCTTCCCTTGGCCCCCCCAACAGACCCCAGTGTGTGATGCTCCCCTCCCTGTGTTCTCATTGTTCAACATCCGCCTATGAATGAGAACATGCAGTGTTTGATTTTCTGTTCTTGTGTCAGTTTGCTGAGAATGATGGTTTCCAGATTCATCCATGTCCCTACAAAGGACATGAACTCATCGTTTTTTATGGCTGCATAGTATTCCATGGTGTATATGTGCCACATTTTCCTTATCCAGTCTATCATCAATGGGCATTTGGGTTGGTTCCAGGTCTTTGCTATTGTAAAGAGTGCTGCAATGAACATATGTGTGCATGTGTCTTTATAGCAGAATGATTTATAATCCTTTGGATATATACCCAGTAATGGGATTGCTGGGTCAAATGGAATTTGTATTTCTAGGTCCTTGAGGAATCGCCACACTGTAAAATCATTTCTTTTCTAACAAAGAGCAGCCTGTAAAATTGAGCTGCAAACATAGCTAAGCAAGCTTTCCAAAGCTTGCACAGGGGAACATACACTGGCAGCTGCACCAATAGGAAAAGGCTACCTGATGGCTAGTCATGTTCAAAATGGAGGCTCCGTCTTGCCTTTTCTTTGTCACCCATGTGTACAGTAAGGAGCAGACAACGTGGAGCTGGCCAAGTAGAAAATCCACTTGCATAATAAAAGATTAGGGTGAAGTGGCCAGCTTCTCCCCACGTTATGTAAATATCACAACTGGTCCAACCAATCTTTGGGCCCTATGTAAATCAGACACTGCCTCCTCAAGCTCGTCTATAACCCCTCAACACTCCCCTCCGTGCATTTCACCACAGACCCAGAAGACCCATTGGGGTGCACCTCTCTCTCTGCAGGAGAGAGAACTATTCTCTTTACTCTTTCTTCTGCCCATTAAACCTCTGCTCTTAACCTCACTCCACATGTGCCCATGTCCTTGATTTCCTTGACATGAGATAACGAACCTTGGGTATTACCCCAGATGAATGACGGTGCTTCAATACTACATGTGCCACTGTACCCACTTGTCCTGTCTCTTTGGTCCCATTCCTGGACTAACAGGGTGGCAAAGTCACATAAAAGAAATGCTCCAAACACAGTAGCCATGTATGCAAAAGGTATTACCATCAGAAAGGATGTGCTGAATCACCTGAGAGCCCAGACTGACTCGAGTCATTGAGGCTCCTTTCTGAATTTGATCTTGGACGAGTAAAACCTGAGGGAGCTGCATCCTTTCAAGGATGTCCTAAGAGCTATCAAGTCTGCTCCCACATTTGACCTGATTTGTGAAAGATCTGAACAATAAATTAGTTTGACGACCAAGCCTAGATTTAATTCCATCAAAGGGTTGAGCCAATGAACTCAACTTCATCAAATATTCCCAATTAAACCCAGCAGAATTAATTGACTTAAATAAAACATATATTCAGAAGCAACACTGGGCAAGACATGAATGAGGTGGATACAAAGATGACAGCCACAGGTACAGATATACTCGGCATACTATTAGAAGAGATAAAACCCTGGCTGGGCACAGTGGCTCACACCTGTAGTCTCAGCACTTTGGGAGGCCACGGCAGATAGATCATGAGGTCAGAAGTTCAAGGCCAGCCTGGCCAAGATGGTGAAACCCCATCTCAACTAAAAATACAAAAATTAGCCGGGTGTGCTGGCAGGCACCTATAATCCCAGATGCTCGGGAGGCTGAGGCAGAGAATTGCTTGAACCCAGGAGGCAGAGGTTGCAGTGAGCCGAGATCTTGCCACTGGAGCAGCCTGGGCAACTGAGTGAGACTCTGTCTCAAAAAAAAAAAAGAAGAGATAAAACTCATTCTTCATACATTTGAAAACAATGTAAAACATGGTAAGTGCCATAGCAGAGGTGCCTGACGGAAGTGTTACAAGAATTTAGAAGTGGGCCAGGCATGGTGGCTCACGCCTGTAATTCCAGCACTTCGGGAGGCCAAGGCAGGTAGATCACCTGAGGTTAGGAGTTCGAGACCACCCTAGCCTACACGGTGAAAGCCCATCTCTACTAAAAATACAAAAATTAGCTGGATGTGGTGGTAGGCACCTGTAATCCCAGCTACTTGGGAGGCTGAAGCAGGATAATCACTTGAACCTAGAAAGCAGAGGTTGCAGTGAACCAAGATTGTACCATTGCACTCCAGCCTGGGTGACAAGAGCAAAACTTCGTCTCAAAAAAAAAAGAATTTAGAAGTAGAATTTTCTTCTACCTTGCAACAATCAGTTAATGCTTCATGCCAACATAGCATTGATAATAGCTGGGTTGGGGCCAGAGCTAGCATGTGTGAAGGGGAATAGCGGGAGATGAATTGAAAAGGGAACTTATGGGACTTTAAATTCTTAAAGGGACCTTAGGGGACCTTATTCTTGATCAAGGAGTTTGGATCTCCTTCAGTGGACAGAAGGAGCTACTTCAGATTTAGAAGCAGAGGAGAGTTAAACAAAATTTATAGAAGTCCCTTGATTTAGACTGAGCTCCAGCAGTAGGCCAACAGACCAAACCAAAATGGAGTCAATCATGTTAAAGTTCCAAGTTATTTATCTGACCTTCTGAGAAATCAAGAGGGCAAGATACAGCCAAATCCCCACACAGGCCCAGCTTTAGCTGGCAGGATAAGGAAGTCCCCTCTGCTGTAACCCTTTCAAAGGGAGGAACCTAAGTAACTGATCCACTTTTTGTTCCCTGTTCCTTTCTTCAGCCTTTTCCTGCCTAAAAAGCCAAACTCCTCTGCTCAGCAACTCGTGGCACCTTTCCTAAATGTTTAAAGGAGATGCTACCTTCATTCATGAATCAGAAATAAAAGTCAATTTGATCATTTAACAAAATTTGTTGCAATTTTGACTTTTGACAGGAGTATCATGAACTGTTCCTGAGGATGGAGATTCATGTCTCAATGTGGAACACAATACATTGCAGGGGCAGAAAGTGGAGCTGAGATAGAACAAAAGCCAAGGCGCTGCTGGCGTGGCAAGAGGAAGCTGTGGTAGATGTTAGAGGTGGAAGAGAGTACAAGGAAGAGGACATAGATGCCTCTGAGGCTCGGAGCTGGGTAGCTGGAGTCCTCGACTTTAAGGCTGACTACAAGTGGAAAAACAAACCAGAGGAGAGAGGAGCAGATACTCCAGTCAGGCAACCAGAGAAATAGTGGCTCCAAAGGAACATCATGAACGGCATCAGCGTGGGCTTCTCTAAGGTATTTCTAAGACCCTCATTAGCCAGGGAGGTGTACAGAAAAAAGTACTTTTTAAATAAAATATCTCTCTTAATCCAAATTTGATCTACCAACTAAACTTCTAATTTGCTATTTTACCATTACTTTTTTGTAATGCCAAATTAGACACTTCAGATTTGAAGCTCATCTTTAAATCTGAGGGGTTTTTTTTTTCCTTCTACCATCTTCTTAGCACATACCAATGGACAAATCCAAAGTTTTTTGTTTTTTTTTTCAGAATCATTCAAAACCAGTACTTTGTATTTCATTTACTTCTGTTTAAACTTTATTTTTAAAAATCTACTGTGTTTTTCTCAGTATAGCTGAAGAAACTGTAAACATGAAGAAAGTTTTTGTCATATGTCTAAGTGTCACCACCCTGCCTCTCAGAATACTAAGCTACTTTATTTTTTTGTTTTTGCTTTTTTGAAATGATGTCTCCCTCTGTCACCCAGGCTGGAACACAGTGGCGCAATCTCAGCTCACTCCAACCTCCACCTCCCGGGTTCAAGCAATTATCTTGCTTCAGCTTCCTGAGTAGCTAGGACTACAGGTATGCTCCACCATGCCAGCTAATTTTTGTATTTTTTTTAGTAGAGACGGGGTTTTGCCATGTTGGCTCGGCTAGTCTCGAACTCCTGACCTCAGATGATCCAGCCACCTCAACCTCCCAGAGTGCTGAGATTACAGGTGTGAGCCACCGTGCCCAGCTCTAAAATACTTTAAATTTGCACTTTCAGCCCAGCGTGATGGCTCACACCTGTAATCCCAACACTTTAGGAGGCTGAGCCAGGAGGATCATTCAAGGCCAGGAGTTTGAGACTACCCCAGGCAATATAGTGAGACCTCATCTCTAAAAACGTTTTTTTTTTAATTTGCCAAGCATGGCAGTCCTAGCAACTTGGGAGGCTGACATGGGAGGATCACTTGAGTCCAGAAATTTCAGGCTACTATGAGCTATAATGACACATTATAGCTCAACCACATTCCAGTCTGGGCAACAGAGTGAGACTCCATCTCTTAATTAATAAATAAATAAATAAGCATTTTTGTCACTGCTCTCACGAAGCGGATTCCTCCTTCTTACTCTTTACTGACTCCATATCATTTCTCCCAAATTCCTCAGATACTGTGTAACGGCATTTACAAAATTCTCCAGTATTTTCTTAATGCAAATCAATCCTGTATTTACTGTTGATTGGATAATTGTGGGCCAAAATGAACTCCAAGCCGAGAACATGAAGTTCTTACAGGTATCCCCATAGCAATTAAGAGGATATCATTACAAAGCTAGGAGTTCTGGTTTTGCATTGCTTTTGTTGTTAAAGTTTACCAAGTCAAATGCACAAAGCCAGGTGAAAAACGGGTTTGTCTGTTGACCTGATGCCTTAAGAAAGTATGTGCCACAGAAAAATCGTCAATGATTTCATCCAGGAGTAGTTGTTATAACCACAGAAAATGTCTAGATATTGAAGTTGAATTTCTACCAAGAGTTGTCACCCCATGACTCCACTGCCTATTGGACAATTTATGTGTATAAATCTCTAGGGCTTCTCCTTTCAGAAATTCTCTCCATCCATCTCATCCTCTCTCCTCTTCTGTAAATTTTAAGCAGAGATGTTACCGGAAAGGGGTCCTGATCTAGACCCCAAGAGAGGGTTCTTGGATCTCATGCAAGAAAAAATTCACGACAAGTCCATAGAGTAAAGTAAAAGCAAGTTTATTAAGAAAGTAAAGGAATGAGGCTGGGTGCAGTGGCTCACACCTGTAATACTAGCACTTTGGGAGATCAAGGTGGGCAGATCACTTGAGGCCAGGAGTTCGAGACCAGCCTGGCCAACATGATGAAACCCTATCTCTACTAAAAATACGAAAATTAGCCAGGCATGGTGGCACGTACCTGTAGTCCCAGCTACTCAGGAAGCTAAGGTAGTAGAATTGCTTTAACCCAGGAGGCAGGGTTGCAGTGAGCGGAGATCACACCAATGCACTCCAGCCTGGGCAACAGAGCAAGACTCTGTCTCAAAAAGTAAAGGAATGAAAGAATGGCTACTCCACAGACAGAGCAACCCCCAGAGTTGCTGACTGCCCTCTTTTGTGGTTATTTCTTGATTTTATACTAAACAAGGGGTGGACTATTCATGCCTCCCCTTTTTAGACCACATAGGTTAGCTTCCTGACATTGCCATGGCATTTGTAAACTGTCACAGCCCTGGTGGGAGTGTAGCAGTGATGATGACCAGAGGTAACTGTCATCATCATTCTTGGTTTTGGTGGGTTTTGGCCAGCTTCCTTACTGCAACCTGTTTTGTCAGCAAAGTCATTATGGCCTGTATCTTGTGCCAACCTCCTATCTCATCCTGTGACTTAGAATGCCTTAACCATCTGTGTATACAGCCCAGGAGGTCTCAGCCTCATTTTACCCAGCTCCTATTCAAGATGGAGTTGCCTGATTCAAATGCCTCTAACATAGACATATGGATACATAGATAAGGTATATACCCATTCTCATCGCATGCTGAGGGGAATACCATTACCTGTAAATGAGACCCCTTAACCCAGCTATATTCTGATTCCTGAATAGTTCCTGCTACCTATAATTATTTCTGAGTCTTTGAGTTGTCAAGAACCAACAGAGATGCGGTCATTTCCCGCATCTCTGCCCTGGCAGCATTCTTGCCATTTGCCTGTGAGGTGTGAGCCTAAGCCTCCATTCAGCCATGAGATAGTCCCTCAGAGGGGGCCCCGCTGGCCTGGCATCCATGCTGGTGGGGTAAACCTAAACCATTGTATTGTGCCAGAACATCAATATGGCTGACACTGGATGCTACTTCGGCTCCAACCTGAATGGAAGCGTGCTGGTATCCATGCCAAGGGCACTATTTCCCACTGCTTCCAAAGCTTTCAGTCCCCCTCCTTGCCACTGGCAAGGCCTTCTCCTCCTTTTCCCTCTCCTCCTCTCCCCTCCCTTGTCTTTTGCCACTACAGAATAAATCAGCTGTGTTGGCAGCCACTACTGGAACTGGAGGCACCACTGATATGCAGGAGCCACCAAAGTGCCAAAGCTCCTGACATTCAAACCACTGCACTCTGTGCCCAGGAGCAGAGGACCCCCCCTCCCCATTTTGTGTTTTTCTGTTGTATGCCTCTCAAAACAACGCTGCTTTGTACTCCCAATGTTTCAAAGAGAGTTTGTGTAAAAACAGCTCTTCTTTCTTTTTTTATTCAAATAGCTCTCCCCACCCCCAACCCACAGATTGAGACACAAATCCTTTGGGAGATGAGGGAGGGGACAAGAGAGAAACCTTGCTACATTCAAAATCTTCGTGCCAGGGACACTATTTGATCAATAGCCTGGAGCCTCCTTGAGTCTCTCCTCCTTTAGATAGTTTATTTCTGATGAGTTTCTTTAGTTCCTCAATCAGACAGACACCTTCAAACATGCCCTAACATTTCTGAATCATGAGGAAAGGTCCTCCTCCCTGCCTCCAACCCCTTCCATCCCAAGGAGAGGGAAGATGACCCAGGGAAATTATCTGTAAAGATGGGGTGCTTTCCAGAAGGGGAAAGTGATTTTTCATTCCCTAGTTGGACATCAGCTGTGCTGAAAACTCAGTAGCACCACCTCTTGCTTCCATTAGAGCAAAGCAAAGCGTGATAAATTTGGGGGACCACTTCCTATAAGATCTCTAGTATTTGCAGGCACATCCAACATAGAGCACAAAGCCTGCTTTTTATCTGGAGACTTCTGAAGCTAGGAGGGTTGGAGATGTTACCTGCAACAACAGGATGAGATGGAATAATAGTGAAGTTCGTAAGACTGGAAAGAATATGAGGGCGGCCCTCTGTCTCCTCCCAGATCCTTGTAGCCGTCAAAGGCATGGGAGGGAACCTCAGCAGTTCCTGTGGCTCCAAAGGAAGGAACACAGGGTAGAGAAGGAGCAGAAACCAGGGAGGTGCACAGACGGACACAAATGGAGACGACCCACCCAGAAAGATACTTAGCGACGTGGACCACTGTCACAAACCAAAGAGAGGAATAGCTGGACCCTCGCCATCAGAAGGGGCTGAGATGAAACTGAATTTTACAGAGACCACAGTAATGAAAGTAACCATTGAAACTGCTTTTCCAAAGATTATGATAGCAAGAGAAGTCTAGCATGGCTGACCCCATCCTGTATCTAGCCTCACAGGCTAGCTATACTTGTTCACCCCTGAGCCAAGGCCAAGCTAACCATGGGAGGAATTTCATTTACAGTTTAACTGTGAAGCAAGGTTGATAATAGTCCCTTCCTAAAACTGACCCCCTCTTTGTTCAGAGACTGAAATGACCTGTGTAAGGCTAATGAAAGGCCGTAAGATTAGCATTGTGTGAGGGTCCTGAATTCTGCTAAGATGTAGGCATATTTCAAAGAAAACCAGCCACTGTTCCCTAGCTTGCTTTTCTACCATCACTCACTGCTCAGCAGCCACATAGCCAAAAGTCACAAGATTTAAGACTTCCCCAGAGATCCTACAAATGACAACACTACTGTAGAACCTAAGATTGGTCTTTTGAGATGTTTTTCAGACTTTTACATTTTGGCAACTGACTGACTCTACTCAGACCTGTGGCTCACAACTCAGCAGGTCCTATGGCCCCACCCAGAGTCTGACTCAGCACATAATGACCATTTTCCACACCCTTATGACTTCATCTCCAACCAAACAGAGGAACCCATTCCCTAGCCCCCACACACCAAGTTATCCATAAAAACCATAACCTGAGCTTTCTGGGAGACAGATTTGGAAATTAGCTCTCATCCTCCCACTTGGCCAGCCCTACAATTATTAAACTTTTTTTGCCTCAAATCCCTGCCATTCTTAGTGCACTGGCTTACTTACTCAGTGAGCCAGAGTAAGACTGGGGCAGCCTCTCTCCTAAGAAGAGCTTCTGCTGGTGAAAGGCAAATTGAGCCCTCACTCTTTTCCTCTTCCCCAATTAATGGATATAGCTGGAGCTTAGAAGACAGCAGGAAAGAAAGAGGTCCTAGAACCAGAATAGTGCCCCCTCAACCACCCAACCCCAATCTACAGTATTCAGAAGAAGAATTAAAAGGTAGTAGAGGGGAGGAAAAACATTTTTTCCTCACTCATCCTAGGTTCATGGTGGAGGACCCCATAACAAAAGACAGACTAACACGAGAAAAGCATACACATTTATTTACGTTTTATGTGACATGGGAGCCTCCATAAAACAATGAAGATCTGAAAAAACCTGAATGCTTTGTATAGTAGGTTTGACAAAAAGTGAATATTTGTAAAGAAATAGGACAAGGCAAAAAGGGTATGATCTAACGGTAATAAACTGGGGAAAACTTAGCAAGGCCTAAGTTCAGATTTGTCTCTGTGTGTCCCTGCATCTTTAAAGATAAAGATGTTCCTTTCCTCTGGGTATAGGGAGGGCAACTATCACCTGAGGATCTTATGACCTGCTTCAGGGGAAGATCAGAACATCTTTCCTAGGTTTTATGACCTGCTTCAGGACAGAAGGGCAGGAGAAGATCAGAGAGACTTTGCTGCTTCTTAAGTTTTCCCAAATTCCTCCAGCTTAAAATATGTGGGGAAATAAGCCCCAACAGCATCCCCAGACCTCCTCCCTAAACCCAAACCTGGCTGGGGTGAGCAAAGTTTCAAACTGACTATAAATCAGAGCTTTAAGCTAGATTAGGCTGTCCTGACTTTAAATAACTAGAAATGACTAGGAAGTTATCAAATCTGCCCAAGATGCTTTTATGATTCTGCTATCAGGGAGAAGCAGAGATCCAACATAGCACAGACAGGGGCAGTAACCGGAAAAAAGGAAAACTGTTACCCACCAAGTTCACACTGATCAATAAACAAGTTACATTTGTGATACTTTTCTCTTAAACACAGATCAAAACTAACACCCTTCTTCAAATCTCCCTTCCAGGTTTAAAGTTGATGTTCCAGACTGAGATTACAAGGAATTCTAGTAATATGTCATGGAATTCCATTTCACTTTGTGAATTAAAATTATTCAAACCTAAACCTGTTGGAACATAAAATGTTCTGAGCCTTGAGAGGAGTGTGGCTATGCAGCCTGAGTCACATGGCATGCAGTTACAAATTCTACTTTTTTTCCCAGTAAATACTTAAGAAGACCATGCAGCACCAGAAATAAGACTCCCTCAGATCACTGCCCCACCTCACAGAGGAATAATATTCCTTGGAATGTAGCAATTGGTAACCAATCAAATCGCTATGGTATACATACTGATCTTGAACAGAAAATTGGTTTGGGTTTTTTTGGTTGTTTTTTTTTTTTTATTTCAATAGATTTTTGGAGAACAGGTTGTATTTGGTTACATGAATAAGTTCTTCAGTGGTGATTTTGGAGATTTTGGTGCACCCATAATCCAAGCAGTGTATATTGTTGTATGGAAAATGTCATAATCCTGCTGGAACTTCTCTGCCTCTGCTGATATAAGCAAAACCTTAACTCCTCCACTTTAGAACACTGACCTCATTTGTCTAGAGTTGGTGTGTCCTGGGTGGCTATCCTCAAGATTTGCATTTGAATTAACTTTATACTTAATCATATTTTCTGAATCTCACATTTAAGATTGGCAACTTTTTCTTTACAAGTCCAAAATTGGTTTGGTAAACTTTTATAGCCTCAAGTTACCCCAGAAGGACATTTGCCTCTGCCCTCATCTCTTTTCTGTACCTCTAAGTTGAAGCTGGGGTGGTATTGGGATGCAAGCTGTGAATATGGAGGATGTGTAAGCAGTGCAATTCTAACACAAATTATTTTTATTCCTTCTTCCTCCCACTGCAACCACTGCTTCTGCCTCTGCCTTTAAAAAGGCACTTGGAACATCTAGTCAGCAATGAACAAATCTGTTTATGGAAACACTGTCTTACAGCAAATATGATCTACTTTACCAATTTAAGGCACACGTCAAATCACATCTCATTTATTACTCTGATTAATTCCTGAAAGCTGCATCTGTCTTTATCATCAGGTACTCTATGATTGCCCTCTTGAGAACACTTTCTTCTTTGAATATCCAAGAACCCCAGAAACTTACTTAATCCAAAGGAAATGAGTCTAGATGGAAAGTGAGAAATGTAGTTGCCACTAGCACCAAGCTTCATCCCCACCACATGGTGTCACTGTTGAACACTGGTCCTGCACAGTCTAGCAACCATGGTGTTTTACTGCTCTGCCAGTTCCTTATATAACCCTGGAGGCCAGCTCTCTTGCTTCAGTCTCACACTAAGATACCATTCTCCAGAGCCAGAATCAAGCCAGTAGGCTTCTAACCTTGGCATGTGCTGGGCCCCAGCCTTCTCCCAAAACCCTTTGGACTTTGTGACAAGTCCAGCGTACCTAATCCCCCATACTCTGAGAGCAGAGTTGCTTTATTAAGCCAAACAGAAGATCCTATTATGCCTTTTAAAAATACCTTACATTTTGCATATGAGGGAGTGTCACGCAAATGACTTTTCTGAACAAAGATCTACTCCAAAATTGTTTGTTGTATACACCTACACAGTGAATTACAGGGAATTCCTCTTGCTAAAAAGAATTTTCTTGGGAACCCTGTTACACATTTCAACCCTTAATTGAGAAATTTGGAGGGATGCTGATTTTTAAGTCTAAAATGTCAACCATATTCTTTCTTGAGGGAATAAAATGGTAATTTGGTGCCATGTTATTTAATCATAACCTGATATAGCGAATGCCCTCAAGATCCACTTTTTTGTGACAGGAAATCATTTTCCTTAGTTTACACCTGCAGGAGATGAGAAGGGGACCCCTCCTCCAGTACAGTGGCCCTCTCAGTAAAACCACCTTCCCCAGGTTCCAGAGGCAACGGCTTCCTGCTTTTGCCACCTCCAGAGACTGCTCCTCCCTTGCTGGTTTTCCTAATCCTACCCGTGCCTTGAAAAAAGCCCTTTCTCTAGACAATCTTCACATTTCAAAGTTCTCATGGGCCATCTATTTCCTTCTGGAACCACAACTGAGACATGAGGAATAAGATTAGCCTGGTGTGATGGCGGGTGCCTATAATCTCAGCTACTCAGGAGGCTGAAGCAGAAGAATCACTTGAACTCAGAAGGCGGAGGTTGCAGTGAGCTGAGATCACGCTATTGTACTCCAGCCTGGGTGACAAGAGCAAAACCATCTCAAAAAAGTTTTTTTTATAAATAAAAAACAATAATCTCTATTATTTAAACAAACCATGCTTCTGCTTACTGCAACTATGCATACAAAATGCTCTCCCATGGCCAGATCCAACAGGCTCTCAACCACAGATATATCCCTCAGCCAGAACTTAAAAGTGGTCCCTCTTTTAAAACTGAGGTTGCCCCTTTTGAAACTTCAGGAGAATTCTTTCTATAGCAACACCTGGAAGCTCTGGTCCAATTACAAATTGGTTTTCAGTCATTTGGTCTTTCGGTATATTGGTCATTTGGTGAAATGATTTTGGGAAATTGATTTTAGGCAACTGGCCTGCTTCCATACACAAATACCACTCCTCCTCCCACCCCCCACCCATATACTCATTCCCTTGTTGTTTTGATCTTGAACTTATGTCTCTCTCACTACTTTGTAGGATCCTTTAAGAGCAGAAACCACGCGCTGTTCATCTTTGTATTTTCCCCACTCCTCTCCAAGGGCCAGATACAGTGTTTTATTCTAATAGCTACTTGGTAAATATTTGTGAAAGAGGGTGAACAAAGTACACAGTGAAAGGCCAGAGCAGACAGGCACCAGCAGAGACAGACAAACTTCCACATACCGAGAAGGCCTCTGCCTCAGTATCAAACAGTCACTGAGAGAGAAAGGAAAGAGGGAGTGAAGAACATAGACAGAAGGCAGTTTTCAGAAGAGAAAGAGGGAAAAGAAGAGGGAAAAGAAAGTTAAGGAAAGGGAAAGAAGAGGAAAATATCCTTTTATAAATCTACCATAAGTAAAAACATATATATATAAAATCAATGACACGGGCAAATAAACAGCTGGAAGGATTTTGTCACTATGACATTTTGACTGTCTCTAATAAAGAAAAATTGTGGCCAGGCCTGATGGCTCACACCTGTAATCCCAGCACTTCGGGAAGCCGAGGAAGGAAGACCGCTTAAGCCCAGGAGTTTGAGTCCAGCCTGGGAAACATAGTGAGACCCCATCACTACAAAACATAAAGAAGTTAGCTGGACACTGTGGCATGCACCTGTAGTGCCTGCTACTGGGGAGGCTGAGGTGGGAGGATTGCTTGAGCCTGGGAGGTCGAGGCTGCAGTGAGTAGTGTGATGGCACCATTGCACTCCAGCCTGGGCAACAAAGCGAGACTCTGTCTCAAAATAATAATAATAATTCCTAGTAATTACATAATGCCCAACACATATCTTCCTTAACAGTATTTTCAAATTTTGCTTCTCAAACTCTGCAGACTGTTTTAACTGCCCTACCCCCACCAAAAAAAAAATGTCTTGAAATTTAAAACTCAAACCAGAAGGCTGACCAGGATCCAAACATGAATATGGTGGATTTGTCTCTGATTTCTAAAATAGGACCAGAGAAATTACTTTCCCAGCAGTATTTTTAGCAGCGTGAGGGAAGGAGCTCCCTGTGCTGTTTCTTGGCAGGCTTGCAGTCTGTCACTCCTCAGCCCGTCCCCTGAAGCCTCCCAACCCAGCTTCGGCACCAGTCAGCATCTTTGCTCCTGCCTGGGAGCTGCTCAAGTGGTCTGCAGAGCTTACCAGTGTTCTTTTGTCTGAAGTGAGGACATTTAAGACAGCAAGAGATCAACCCCTGACAACTGTGTTGAGAAAAACAAACAAAATTCCAAATAACAAAACAGTTACAAAATTCCAAGGAAAGTCCAATTTAAAAAGAAGCTAATTCACATTTGTGTAGAGAAGATACTCTATGTATTTAATCAGTCCCTTGGAGAGGCAGATATATTCGCCTCTTTCTATGGATAAGGAAAAGGGAGGGTTAGAAAGGTGACATAACTTGCTCAGTGTTCCTCTGCTAGTTAACAGTAAAAGTAGTACTTCATTAAGAGCCAACATTTGGATAGTGCTGTACTGTTTATCATGCACTTCTGCTCCCTGACCCTCACAATGAACCACAAAGATAGACTGGATAGGTATTAATTATCAATCCCATTCCACAGAATGGAGAACTGAGATTCAAAGGGAAAAAAAGTAAATTCTCTAAGTTTCCACGGATGAAAAGAAGCAGCACCAAGGGTCAAACCCATGATTTCTGATTTGGCAGAACCAGTGCAGCCTGCTGTCCATCGTATCTCACTTCTTAGGCAAGAGGGGCAGAGTGCTTGGTATTTCTCTGCATTATGTGGCAAAGAAGTAAACTGCCCAAGCCAGGATAGCATGGAGAGGATGTCAGAGTAGTAAAAACAATGCATGACATTTCTATATCTAGATAATCCCTAGATACCTGCATGGCTCACTCTGGAAGAAAGGAGGGTGGTGGGTGTGTATAATTGACAACACCTGGCATTGGGTTTATAGAAACCCCTTCCTTGCAAACTAAGACTCAGGAAAGGAGGGTGAGCATATGTCCCATTTCTCTGGGACAGTTGCGATCTAGGGTATTGTCCTGGTATAATGAGGCACAGCGCCCTCTGTCACTTCCAAAAGTGTCCCAACTTGCACAATCATCATGTACTCACCTTCCATACAGGAATTTGTATTTCACAATTCGCTAAAGCAAAATGCTTCTCCTACCTTTTTTTACCCTCCAAAACATAACTGCAACACCAAATTTGATCAGGCAGGTGCATTACAACATACCAATGTCAGGAATTCACAAAGGCAGAGGCCAGACTGAGCCAACTCATGGGGAATTCGCACTTTCTCAAGATTTTCAAGTTACTGAACAAAACAGTAAATCATGTTTTCTTCCCCAGGTGCACCATAATTGAGGGTCCCTAGAAACTTTTCCAAAGCAAGTGTCAAAACTAAGAGACTGCAAGAAAATATCTTACTGCTGGAGTTCTTTGTTGCTATAATAATGAGACTAGATCTGGAGCAAAACATGCACCTTCACTTTTTCAAAATCACACATACTCAAGGTATAATCCAAGATGGTACCTTAAATTTTTACACATTAAAATAAATAAATAAAATAAAATAAAAATACCAAGTGTCATTGTCCCTAGCATTACCACTATAAGAAGAATTCGCTAACCGAAGGTATTGAATTACTTTCAGACATGGTAGCTTGTCCTTGGATGTTTTAAAATCAGCTCATGAGCTTATAGTTTCCTAAGCAGCCTTTCTGTCTTCTAATTGCCTTTAAAAGGACAAATGGTAAAAGCTGGAAGTCTGTCCAAGCCCCTGGGCTTCACCCTAGGACAACACACCACACACTGTTCTGCATCAGCATATCAGGTTGCATGTGAGCAAGAGAGCCCTGCCTGCCATGAGTTCTTTAAGGATCCATTACTGTGTTTTTCAGGCATCTATGGGACTTCTCCCTCCAATTTCTCACTTACTGGCTTCAAAGACAACTCTCAATGTCATCAAGATTAAACCAGCTCTTAGGGAGGCAACGTAATGCCATAATTAAGAGCAGAGCATCAGAGCCCAACACTGGCATCCAAATCCCAGTTCTGCCACTTACAAGCCATGCAACTTGGGTCAAGAAATTTACCTCATCTGTAAAATGGGGATGACAGTGGTGCATAACTCATAGAGTTTGTGTAGGGACTTGAGAACATAAAGTAGGAAAACCACACAGTGTAATGCCTAGCACATAGTATATGTTCAAAAAATATTTGTTACCTCTTCTTAGAAATTGAACATGGGCCACGTTGTGGTGGCTCACGCCTGTAATCCCAGCACTTTGGGAGGCTGACGCGGGAGGATCACGAGGTCAAGAGATCGAGACCATCCTGGCCAACATGGTGAAACCCTGTCACTACTAAAAATACAAAAAAATTAGCTGGGCGTGGTGGTGCACGCCTGTAGTCCCAGCTACTGGGGAGGCTTAGGCAGGAGAATTGCTTGAACCCAGGAGGTGGAGGTTGCAGTGAGCCGAGGTCGCGCCACTGCACTCCAGCCTGATGCCTGGTGACGGAGTGAGACTCTGTCTCAAAAAAAAAAAAAAAGAAATTGAACATGACTTAACATTTTAGTTTACTTGAAATCATCACGGTAAGGGAGTGGGTAGTTTTCATAGAAAAAAGGCAGAATCAGGAACCAGAAAACCTAAATTCAAGTTTTTCCCACTTACTGGCTTTTATGGCTTTGGATTAATTTCTTTGAACCTCAGTTATCTTCCCCTATCCAGTAAAAAGATGATAAATATATTTCAGGTTGTTAAGAAGGCCCAGTAAAATAACACAAGGAAAAGTGTTTTGTAAACTGAATGAATGTTAATTATTAATCAAAACAGGACTAAGAACACATCACCTGCACAAACTGAAGGGCTAACAGGTAACTAAAATGCCCAGTTTCTTGTCTGAAGCACCACATACTCAGGTCTCAGGACCAGACTGGATGGCTATGGCAGGCCCCTCACATGTCCTGGGCCACCCTTGCTCCACTGCTTGTACCCACGTCTCAGAACCAGGCTGGATGGCTATGGCAGGTCCCTCACGTGTCCTAGGCCACCCTCACTCCACTGTTCCATCTTCCCACTCTGTTTCCTATTCTGGCAGCTTCCGTGCTGTGAACAAGGAGACTGCACCATAGGAGGTCTCTTCTGGCAACATGCAATATTCTGCCAACTCCCCTAAAAGGAAATTGGCTAGGAGAAGGGAAGACTCGTGTATCATGCATTTCTGTGCCCATAAACTCAAATTAGAGGCATACATGAAACTACAGGTAATCACCCTCTAAGAAAGTTTTGACCATGTAAAGGAATAAGGCTAGAATGGGGCTCCTGTAGCTCACTGAGGATTTGCTAGCCACACTTTGTCATATATACTTTGGGAGAGTGAAGACATTATTCAAGAGAAAGATGTGGAGGAGGACAATTGTGACTATCCTTTTATGGAGCCTAAAAGCAGGGCCTAGATGTCACATCAGCAGTAATAAGCAAGCTATGACACATGAAAAGAAAAGTCACGCCAATGAAATGTTTAAAGCCAAATGCTTTTACGTTTGTATTCAGAATTTACAAAGTCTTCACGTGTTACTTTATGGAAGCCTCATGTAAAAGTATTTTTATTCTTCTGAGTAACATCAGGTGCTTGTAGAGACTCACTTTCACATTTTTAAACAAATAAATACTAGGACATTTCTCAAACAGGAATCCAAAGCACAGAGAGGTTAAGGCTGTGACAGGACCCTTAACGTAGCACTCACCATAGGCGTTCTAAGTTCTTCCCTGTGTCAACGACCAAAATAATACATAAATCCCTGTTTATTTCATAAAGAACTGTGTCGATTTCAGTTTACCTGCATTTTCCAGATAACTGGTATCATGGGATATGTTGATTCTTACCACTACCTCCTCTGAATCACCTTAGGAATAGCTAAAATATCTACTAATAAGCTTACCAAGGGTTTTTGGGAAATAAACATTATAAAAGTTTAGAAAGTGAAAATAAGCCACAGAATTCCCAAATTTTCACAAGAAGTCCAAGATTCCTCATATTACCCATTCGTGCCTGTCTTCTACCTCACGCACAAGGCAGAAAAATTAATGCATCTTCTTGGGGCATCTTGACTGTTTATCCAATTTGCCAGTCCGTATCTTTTAATTGGGGCATTTAGCCCATTTACATTTAAGGTTAATATTGTTATGTGTGAATTCGATCCTGTCATTATGATGCTAGCTAGCTATTTTGCCTGTTAGTTGATTCAGTTTCTTCATAGTGTCAATGATTTTTACAATTTGGTATGTTTTTGCAGTGGCTGGTACACGTTTTTCCTTTCCATATTTAGTGCTTCCTTCAGGGACTCTTGTATGGCAGGCCTGGTGGTAACAAAATCTCTCAGCATTTGCTTGTCTGTAAAGGATTTTATTTTTCCTTCGCTTATTAGTTTGGCTGGATATGAAATTCTGGATTGAATATTCTTTTCTTTAAGAATGTTGAATATTGGCCCCCACTCTCTTCTGGCTTGTAGGCTTTCTACAGAGAGATCTGCTGTTAGTCTGATGGGCTTCCCTTTGTGGGTAACCCAGACTTTTTCTCTGGTTGCACTTAACATTTTTTCCTTCATTTCAACCTTAGTGAATCTGAGGATTATGTGTCTTGGGGTTGCTCTTCTTGAGGAGTATCTTTGCGATATTCTCTGTACTTTCTGAATTTGAATGTTGACCTGTCTTGCTAGGTTGGGGAAGTTCTCCTGGATGATATCCTGAAGAGTGTTTTCCAATTTGGTTCCATTCTCCCTGTCACTTTCAGGTACACCAATCAAACATAGGTTTGGTCTTTTCACATAGTCCCGTATTTCTTGGATCCTTTGTTTGTTCCTTTTCATTCTTTTTTCTCTAATCTTGTCTTCATGCTTTATTTCATTAAGTTGATCTTCAATCCCTGATATCCTTTCTTCTGCTTGATTGATTCAGCTATTGAAAGTTGTGTATGCTTCACGAAGTTCTCGTGCTGTGTTTTTCAGCTCCATCAGGTCATTTATGTTTTTCTCTAAAAGGGTTATTCTAGTTAGCAATTCCTCTAACCTTTGTTCAAGGTTCTTAGCTTCCTTGCATTGGGTTAGAACACACTCCTTTAGCTTGGAGGAGTTTGTTATTACCCACCTTCTGAAGGCAACTTCTGTCAGTTCATCAAACTCATTCTCCATCTAGTTTTGTTCCCTTGCCGGCGAGGAGTTGTGATCATTTGGAGGAGAAGAGGTATTCTGGTTTTTGGAATTTTCAGCCTTTTTGCATTAGTTTTTCCTTATCTTTGTGGATTTATCTACCTTTGGTCTTTGACGTTGCTGACCTTCAGATGGGGTTTTTGTGTGGATGTCCCTTTTGTTGTTGTTGATGGTATTTCTTTCTGTTTGTTAGTTTTCCTTCTAACAGGCCCCTTTGCTGCAGGTTCTTGGGAGTTTGCTGGACACCTGCTCCAGACCCTGTTTGCCTGGGTATCACCAGTGGAGGCTTCAGAACAGCAAAGATTGCTGCCTGTTCCTTTCTCAGGAAGCTTCGTCCCAGAGGGGCACCCACCAGATGCCAGCCAGAGCTCTCCTCTATGAGGTGTCTGTCGATCCCTGCTGGGAGGTGTCTCCCAGTCAGGAGGCACGGGGGTCAGGGACCCACTAAAGACGTAGTCTGAGCCTTAGCAGAGCTCAAGCACTGTGCTGGGAGATCTGCTACTCTCTTCAGAGCCAGGAGGCAAGAACGCTTAAGTCTGCTGAAGGTACACCTACAGCTACCCCTTCCCCGAGGTGCTCTGTCCCAAGGAGATGGGAGTTTTATCTATAAGCCCCTGACTACAGTTGCTGCCTTTCTTTCAGAGATGCCTTACCCAGAGAGGAGGAATCCAGAGAGGCAGTCTGTCAATAGCACCTTTGCCGAACTGCATGGGCTCCACTCAGTTCGAACTTCCAGGCAGCTTTGTTTACACTGTGAGGGGAAATCTGCCTACTCAAGCCTCATTAATGGCGAATGCCCCTCCCAACACCAAGCTCAAGCATCCCAGGTTGATTTCAGATTGCTGTGCTGGCAGCAAGAATTTCAAGCCAGTGGATATTAGGTTGCTGGGCTCCGTGAGGACGGGATCTGCTGAGCTAGACCACTTGGCTCCCTGGCTTCAGCCCCCTTTCCAGGAGGGTGAACAGTTCTGTCTTGCTGCTGTTTCAGGTGCCACTGGGGGATGAAAAAAACTCCTGCAGCTGCCTCGGTGTCTGCCCAAATGGCTGCCCGTTTTGTGCTTGAAACCCAGGTCCCTGGTGGTATAGGCACCCAAGGGAATCTCCTAGGCTATGGGTTGTGAAGATCATAGGAAAAGTATAGTATCTGGGCTGGAATGCACCATTCCTCATGGCACAGTCTCTCACAGCTTCCTTGGCTAGGGAAGGGAGTTCCCCAACCCCTTGCACTTCCCAGGTGAGGTGACACCCCACCCTGCTTCTACGTGCCCTCCATGGGCTGCACCTACTGTCTAACCAGTCCAATGAGATAAGCTGAGTACCTCAGATAGAAATGCAGAAATCACCCGCCTTCTGCGTTGATCTCGCTGTGAGCTGCAGACCACAGCTGTTCCCATCTGGCCATCTTCCTCAGCCACTTCTTCTTGATCTAAACTATGTGCATCTAATAAAAATTGTATGTGATTGGTGAATTACATGTTACATGCTAGTTGAGCCCAGATGATGACTTAGAACACTTGGATTTGCTGCTGTTGTCAGTCTCTCCAAGCACTGCCTGCTGCATAATCTGCTCATCCAGCTCCACATCACACAAGATCTGTAGGCAATGTCTTGCCAGTAGCTCCGGTTAGCAGCCTCTAGGTGGGATATCTCAGAGGCTAGCCAAAAATAAGTGTGGCAAATAGAACAAGGGAAAACTTGGCAAGAGGACGTCAGGGCCAAAGGCATCACCTCAAATTCCCTAAGCGGCACAGAAAAGCAGCAATGTGAGCTGTGATCAATTTCCACAAGGAGGATTCTGGTAAGAAAATGAACTGAATTTCCAAAGACTCTGTCAGAATTTGGGTTTCATCTTTTCTTTGGGTTCTACACACAATAGATTCCATCCCCTATTTGTTATGTATTGCTTCAACTGCAAGAAACATGCTATGTTCTGTTTTTATGGTAATCAATCGTGTTGTTCAGAAAATGTAAAACTCCGCCAGTTGCATAACCAATTGTTCAATTAAGTTGTCACAGTATTTCCCAGGCCAGGTGGCTCAGTTGTAATACAGGCAGCATCCTTCCTGCTCTCACAGTAGGGGCTTGTTTTTGCTTCCACAACAACTACCTCACACACTGTAACTGAAGATTCCATGTCACCGTTGAAAGGAAGAATATGATTTCAGTTCATTTATTCCTGCAGAATTCTGTAGTGAGTTACAAATCCAATACTTAATAGAGATGAGAATATAATTAAGTTTTTAATAAATGCATCTGCATCTGCGGTGAAAGCTAAGCAGCTGCTTTCAACTCAGGGTTTAGGAGGAAGCTGAAAGGCATTTGAAAATGCAGGAAAACATGTACATGGAAAATGGAATCCGTGGCTGTGAGCCCAAGGAGCTGGCCACTTCATTGACCCAGGCAGCTCCTGCCCAAGAATCTCCCCTGAGAATCCATGGTGCACAAGTGGATATATCTCTCTGGATCCCAAGGTGGTAGCTAAGAGAGAACTTATTAAACTTCAGGTGATAGCTAAAGAACTTTGCAAAACTCCTGACTCCAAACCTTCTAGAAAGAGTTAGAGGATCTCAGTGTCATGATATAGACCCCACCAACAAGGGCAGACAGTAGTTTCCCTACTTCTATACTTAGAGTTTTAAATACACACAGTTTTAATTACAATTTTTCTTGGACATTGATTCTAATTCTTCACAACAATGAACTGAGGAAAGTTTTAGTGAAATAAAGGGAAATGTTTGTGACTAATTCTGTCCAGATTCTTTTATTCTTTAATTATCAAGGTCTATGTCCACATCATGGTTCTCATTCTAACAGAACCAGCTTTCTAAACCTTTTATCCCTTTCTCTGATACCTGCCAAGGCAAATCTAGCATGTCCACCTCGTTCACCAGATGCCACTGTTGTTTCCAAGCTTCAAGGGGCCATCCCATCAGCATAGGAGGAATGGCTCTGAGTGTCCTTGCCAATATATAAAATTCTGCCCCATATCAAACACTCTTCCTTATTATTTTTATATTCTGCCTTCCCTGGTCCAAATTCTCAAGATCAATTTCTAGTCTTAGTCTTCCTGTTCTTGCTGGATAGTTGAGCCCTATCCTACAGCTCTTTTGATGAATAACCCTTTTCTTCTCATGATAGGGAAAGTGTCTCCCCTTGGGCCATGCTGGAACATGACCCTAGTCATTGGTTTAGAAGCAATGACAGTAGGCAGATAGAGCTTGAGAAAGACAAGTGCCATATTGCAGAGCCTTCATGTACATGGTCTCCAGATGGTGTAGGTTGAATTGTATCCCCTCAAAAATACTGAAGCCCTAACTACCAGTATCTGTAACATGACCTTATTTGGAAATAGGGTTTCTGTAGAGGTGATCAGGTTAAATGAGGTCATACTGGACTACGGTGAGCCAATAGGACTGGTGTCCTTAGAAGAAGTGTAGAAGACACACGGAAGAACGCCATGTGAAGACAGAAGCAAAGAATGGAGTGAAGCATCTACAAGCCAAGGGATGCCAAGGGTACTGGCACCACCAGAAGCTGGGAGAGTGAGAGGCATGGAACATACTCTCCCTCAGAGTCTCCAAGAAGGAACCAATACTGCCAACACCTTAATTTGAGACTTCTGGCCTCCAGAACTATGAAAGAATAAATTTCTGTTGTTTTAAGCCATGCGTTTTGTGATCATTTGTGACAGCAGCTCTAGGAAATGAATACATTGGTCTATAGAAGGCTTCTCTTTTCCACTTCTGCCAGCCCAGAGCAGTTAGGTGGACCTTAAGGCTTATATCCAAATACCCTCATCCCATATCTCAGGGTCCCACCCTTTCCTTACCAGGGTCTTTATTCTAGCATAGGAGACTTTCTAGGATTGTTGGTTCAGCTTCCTTTGCTATTTTATCACACTTACAACCAAATCTTGTGCCTGATTTTCAGCACAGCCTGCCCTCTTGCTTCAGAAGATCAGGACCCACTTAAACTGCTACCTTAAAGACCTTCTAGTTTTTACGCTGTGCCCTGAGTTGCTAGTTGGCTGGTCTGGGCATACTGTTTTCTTCCTTTAGGGTTTCTATGGGCATTAACACCAGCCAACTGTTCTACAGCACATTAATTACCATGGACCACATCTTTTAAGCACCACATCTTTCAAGCACTAGAACTATTAGATAAGCCCATGCCTTCCCTTCTTTTTGTACGCTACCCAGTCCATCCCAGGTGAGGGTTTTAATACATGTGAGCTATAAGACACCAAGGACTATCAGCACTGTTGCAGGTGTGACTGGCTAGAGCTGGTGATGCAGGTGGTAAAAGAATTTATCAAGACAGTTGTAAGTTTAAAAAGGCAGATATATTAGAGAAAATACAAAGATACGTTGCAAGAGTACAATGGGAAACATAGCAGAGAAGAGGCTGTCTGTAAAGAGCCAGGGGCTGGAGGGAAGTCTTACAGGGCCATGCCAGAGGGGATACATGTGGAAAGAGGTATTTGGGAACAGGATGTTGTGCAGGCAGGTTGTTTGTAGTTAGCCATTTTTCACAATAATTGTTCTCCACCACCTGGGGCTTCTTCCTCGTTATTGCTTACTTATCTTATCAGGACTCCACAAGCACCACATGAACCCCAGCAATGAAGTCCTTGTTGCCAACTGGCCAGCCAGAGGATGACCTAACATTAGGATATCATCCTAAGGGTCTTCCTGCTAAGACCTCTCCTGATAACAGCTGTCTTACGTTAGAATCTCCCAGAAGGACAGCCTGAGACATGGATTGAGTAGAAGAACCTTATTTGAGAAGTGATCCCAGAAAGCCTCATAAGGGAGGAAGAAACTAGACTGAGCTTGCCCAACCCACAGTCCAGAACAGCTTTGAATGCAGCCCAATGCAAATTTGTAAATTTTCTTAAAACATTATTAGATTTTTTTGTGGTTTTTTTTTTAGTTCATCAGCTATCATTAGTGTCAGTGTATTTTATGTGTGGGCCAAGACCATTCTTCTTCCAATGTGGCCCAGGGAAACCAAAAGATTGGACATCCCTGATACTAGACAGAGAAAGAAAGAAAACTAAAATAAGTGTGTCAGTGAGCTGACCACCACTGTGGACAAATGGGGCTCAATCCCATTGGGAACTCTGGGAAACTTCATAGAACTGCGTGTTCCCAGCTGTGGCTCAAGAAAGCTGGGGTATTTCTCCACCAGCTCCCATCTGTCCCTGATTCAGGACTGCTCCTGGGAGTATTAACTCTTCAGCACTACTCACCTACCCTATGCATGGACCAAGTATGCTTCTCTAGCCACCCACAGAGAGCTGCAGGTACTTGCAGTAGGAAGCAATTGCCTTTTCAGGAACAGTGATGCCAGAGATATACTGGAACACAGATCACAGCTGCTACACCCACAACATAACAAATTCAGGGACAATGAAACAGCACACACTGGCTCTTAGCATGAGAACCAAAATGATAGAATGCTAGCCAAAAAAATTAAACAATCACACAGAAGTTATTTACTATATTGTTATTTCTTAGATCACACCATGAAAAGTCTACCTGTCATCCCCAGGTTCAAATGCAGTATTCTAGGGTTTGTTATTCAACTATTTCTAGTAAGGATTACATTCTAATGTAGGGAATGCTGCCATTTGGAAGCAAATAATTTACATGCTCTTTATATAATGTGTTATGGTTGGTCTTGAAACAAGGAAAATATAAACTGTACTATCAATTTCATTGCTTAGCATTGAAAAAAAAAACAAAACAGAATTTTTACCCTACTCTATGCTTCATGCCAAATAGAGCCAGGCCTGGGATTTCAAATATGGGGCTATAATGCCAGTCAGAATGTCATGCATCAGTGTGCCTGGGCCCCTGATGGTATAGTATCAAGGCAAGACAGAGAAATGGTGACTATGGTCACCAGCAACTGACAGAAGGAGTTCCCATGCCTTTGTATTTAGCATAAAAAGCACCAAGTGTTTTCCACGATGAATGGACTCTTAGTATATTCAGTCGGGCCACATGAAATTGCTGATCTTCTAGAATGTTTTACTACAAAAATTGCAAATTTCACATTACGTAAACTAGTAACTCCCGAATTGAGTTAGATCAGCTTTTCTGGATTCAGCATAGGTTTAAAAGTAATCAGTGACAACTGTTAATATTTTTTAAGTTACAGGAAATTTCTGATTTTAAAACGACATAATAAAGCTGGCACTGCCCCCTTCTTCTCTTAAAAATCACCCCAAAACAAAGATAATAGAAAATATAAATCAAACCACATCTTTGATGAAACTAGAAGACATATGTGAGCCCCAAAATACAAAATATGAGGAGGAGTAGCCAAAGGCAGGGAGTGTCAAAGAGGGTGCAGAAAGATGCTGCAAGAGAATGCCTGGGATGGCAAATCTCAGCAAAAGTAGCAAAGCAAAGACTGCAAAGGAGGCAACATCTACTAGTGGGAAAATCCAATAATTCCTGATTTAGAACAAGCTCTGAGGATCAGAACAGCACCAAAGAGAAGCAAGGAAGACAATGCTAAATGATAAACTAATAATCATGCTATGTTTGTAGGAAGCAGTGTGTCTATGAGGCAGGGTAGACACAGTTGCTCATTCTTACTGGCTGAAAGGAAGCAGATTGTGTTACTTCCATCTCATGGAAGTAATACTACATACCACTCCATATCATGAGAAAGAAAGAATTCTTGGCAGCCTGAACATGACCTGACCATGATCCCTTTCCAAATACATACTCATACACATACACATACACACACATACACACTCCAGCAAATAGGGGGTCCAAGAAGACTTCATCTCATTCAAAGAAGAAGGATCAAAAAGGATCCAGCTCTAACAATATAATTTACAAAGGTATTTATTGCAGCATTGTTTGTAATGGCAAAATATTAGAAACATACAAAATATCAATCAACAGACAACCAGCCAAATAAACCACATTACAATCAAACAATAGATTTCTATTTATATTTTTAAAAGAATGAAGTATTGTATACATACTAATATAGAACAATCTTTGTATCACCCAGAATAGCTTAGGTTATACTGCAGTAACAAACAATCTCAATACGTTCATACCTTAAGCCAACAGAACTATTTTTCTATCACGCAATATATACTCATGGAAAAGGAGGATGCCCTGCACCATGTTATCCTCACTAAGGGACCTGGACTTATCATCCAGAAATTCATTATCATAGTGCAGGAGCATCAATGAGGGAAAAAGAAAACTATGCACCTACTCTTAAATTCTTCTGCCTAGAAGTGCCACATGTCACTTCTGGGTACATTTCATTCATTCGAAGAAGTCATATGGCCACCTAACTACAATGGGTGAGAAGTGCATCCCTACTGAATTAGGCAAGAGGGGAAGTGGAAATATGGGTGAGCAGCAATGATGTTTACTGCCATCATCTCCAAGAGACATTATTAAATGAAGGAAAAAAGCAGGCCTTATTCTTCATGTTAACAACATATTATATATATTTTCTATTCCTGATATGCATTAAATAATTCTGGAGGGATAAATTGATAATAAGGAAATAACTCCAAGTAAGCATAGAAAGACTGAGTAGTTTAATTTTCTGGACAGCTTAATAATTGTATGTAATTCTGTATGTTACTATAATGCACATATCATTCAAAACATGTATTTAAAAACAAAAATGAAAGGCATATGCCCTTTGATCCTAAAACATAAAAGGTAACATAAGGAATATATGTAAATTTGCCTCCCCTTGAATAAAAAGATATAAAGGTTTCCTAGAAGCAATGTTTGAGCCCAGAAGAGATTTTATTGAACTATTTAAATTTATAAAAACTGGATATGGCTTATAAATGAAATTTTCAAATTTTAAACTCAGAGACAAAGACAATAGATCTTAGTCTGAATGGAATTGATAGTGATCACAGTGAAAAAGACCAGATCACCGCACAATACAGCTATCCATTTTCAGGCAGAACAAGGAGAGCCTTGGATTCTTGATTACAGCATTCTGGATAGGACATAAATCCATCATCTGTCCATCAAAGAAAGCTTAACTATTTTCTAAAAGCAGCAGGGACTATATCAGGGAAAGAGGGATGTTCTTTCCTTATATAAACTGCATGTCTAGTACATTTCCCCAGCTGGGGATCATTTTTAATGTAAACGTCATCTTGTTATGGAACTCCTTGTTCTTTCAAAGTTCCTTAAATCACTAATTAGTTATGCTACATTAATAGCAACTTCTAGGTTCTGTATCTTTCCACTCTGATAGTCCCTTTAGGGGGGGAAAAAGACCAGCTGAAAGTCAAGGAAGATGGATACTTCTCCAGGCACTGCCATACCTTGCCGCTATTCAACATGATGGCGTCATGCCACACTTCCAATTCCAGAAGTACAAGAGCTCACAGTTGAAATAAACTACTCCCAAGTGCCTCGGTCTGGAACTTTGACCACTGGGAAGCTGAAATAAAGCACTCCCAAGTAACCACAGGCAGGACCCACGATGATCTCTCTGAGGCTGGGCTGGAAAGCTACTGAATGTTAACAGAGCTCCTCTCCAGCCATTCTGTGCCTCCCTCAAAGGCTGCCAGCTTCCATGTGCCACAGCAAGCCTAGGATGAAGGTAGATCGTATAATTGCCTGCACATAAAAAAGAAAAGTTCAAAGACAGAAGGAATAAAAGGTGAAGTGAGAAGAAGGAAAATGTTTTATTCTTACAGAATTGGCCTACAATAAAATGGTGCAAAATAATTGTGGATTCCTGGGAAGCTATATGTAAGATCAGCATCTCTACTATCAGGTCTCCTGCTTACAGGTCAGAATGAATTTTAGTCCTTTAAAGGAATAGGATAGTAATGAGGAAAAGGCCTAACTCTCACAAACTCCCAGAAAACCAAGGTTCCAGGGGACCCCCAACTAAGCCCAAAGAAAGTAACCCCCTAATCAGAGTAAACCAGTTTTGGAAACTTGTCCAATTCTGTGTCCTTATATTGTTTTCACATAGCCAGCAGAGTAATTAGTAACAAATTAATTGTATAAGATTCTATATAAATGTATTTATTAATATTTTTAAAGTGCTTTGTCAGATCATCTGTCCAGATTACTATTTAGGCAATAGTATCACTTTATCTTCATTTATACGGACAGCATTTATTGAGTACACGCCAGGCACCATGCTAGATACTCGGAATACAAAATTAAGAAAGCCACTGTCCTAGTGGCTCACAGAGTTGCATTAGACATATGACAAGTAACTCAATAGCTGCATTGATCTGATTGCTTGACATATCATGAGAACTCAGTAAGCATTTATTGAAAAAAAAAGTTTTAAATAAATGAATGATGGAGATTTGTAAAAAAGAGAATGTCTGAACTAGGTCAGGGAGATATCCCAGAGGAGATGATATATGAACCAAGAGTTCATGGATAAATAAGAATCTTCCAGGAAGATGGGCAAGAGGGGAGGTAAGCCTGCCAGACAGAAGCAACCATGCATGGGAAAGCGCAGAATTATAGAACATGGCACGTTACGGAACTGCAGGCAGATCAGCATGGCAGCAAGGGCTCCTGTGGGGAGTGGTAAGAGATGCACCTTGAAGGGTAGGTAGAACTCAGATCACAAAACAGTCTGAGGAGCTTAACACTTCTGCTGGAAGCAATGAGGTAGGAAGGATGTAAGCTGAGGAATAACACGATCATGGTTGTGGTTTGGAAAAAAACATCTCCTTAGCAGCCATCTGGAGAATGAAGTGGAGTTCATCAAAAGTAGACACAGGGATGAGAGGTGAAGTAAGGCAAGGGAAAGAGGAGGATGTAAGAAATTCTTCAGAAGAAGATGGAATCAACAGGGCAGCCTTGGTGAGTAATGAAATCTGGAAAGAAAGGGAGAGGAAGGAGGTAGAAATTATACCTCTAAAGATTCCAGTTTGGGTAACTCTAAAATACATGGAGAGGGCTGATTTGGGAGGTGGTAAGGGTGGAGAAACAGGATCGGGAAGCAGATAGCTCATAAGGCATTGGGTGGTGGGGTGGTAACTGACCTTCAGTTACTTGGAGCCAGATGGAAAAATCCAGTAGGCAATGGGAACAGGTTATGAGGCCAGAAGAGATAGCCCAGGAGATCAAATTTGAGAATCATGAATTTCAGGAGCTTATGATAATGTGAAGGTAAAAGCTAGTGTCAGCTGGGCGAGGTGGCTCACGCCTGTAATCCCAGCTCTTTGGGAGGCCAAGGTGGGCAGATCACTTGAAGTCAAGAGTTCAAGACTTGGTGAAACCCTGTCCCTCCTAAAAATAATACAAAAATTAGCCAGGCACATGCCAGCCAGCTACTTGGGAGGCTGAGGCAAGAGAACTGCTTAAACCCAGGAGGCGGAAGTTGCAGCTGCAGTGACCCAAGATCGCGCCACTGCACTCCAGCCTGGGTGACAAAGACTGTTGCCAAAAAAAAAAAAACCAATGTTGTAATTACTGTAAGAGAAAATCACATTGACTGAGTGCTAACAATCTGTTTGGTGCTGTGCTTAGTGCTTTCCATGTATTACTTCATTTAATCTGCACAGCAGCTCTTCACAGCAGATATAATTATGATTCCCTTTTTTTTTTAGATGAGCCACTGACACATGCAAAGATTACATCATCTGGCCCAGGTCTTACAGCGAGTAAACCAAAGCTGGAGCAGAGACACTGCCTTCTCCCCAGAGCAGAGAGGATCTAAATTGGAGGCCACATCCAGAGGCCACTCCAAAATGTGTTTCTCTTGGCCAGCACGGTATTTTTACAAATTAGATGTCAATGATTTAGACCAAAGCCTGCATCCCACCCCTCAAGTTCACCACTCTCCTCAATGTGCCAGACTGTCTCATGCCCACCTATTGTGGTGCAGGGATGGACACATGTCATGAATGTGTCCTATTTCTCTCTCATGACTCTTCCCTAGCAGCTGTGAGCTCCTTCGGGGTTTGCCTTAGCTGCAGAGAGCTGCCTCCCCAAGTCACACCCCTTCTGGGCAGCCCACATCCAATGACCGATGAAGTGGGGAAAGAGAATAAAGGCCAGGCCATATGGGCCCAACACAGGGAGACTCTGATGGGCCATTTTAATGTTAAAGCCCTGGTGAGATCAGTGGAGGCTGGCAGGCACGCATCACAACTCATTTTCTCCTTCTGTCCAAGCCTGCTTTCCTCCACAGGTGCTATTCTCCACAACACTCCCCAATAAACTTTCCACTCATGAAACTTCATCCCAGAGCCTGCTTCCTAGAAAACCAGCCTGTGACACGTAACTTGGCTATTCCTGAAACACAATGAATTTTGATGTCTACAAAAGGTTCAAGCACTGCCCTACAAGTTTCCAAATCTTTAAGACTTGGTGCACCTTAATATATAAACCACAAAAGCTGAGTGGGTCCCAGCTGCTAGTGAACAAAATTGACTCAGATTCCTGTCCAGGCAACAAAAGCCCTGGTAACTCCATCTGGGTTTGCTCCAAACCTGACACCCACCTGCCTTTCCTAAGTCTTTATATTTGAATGCCTGCTGTCCGAGTCTGCAAGTCTGCCACCTCCCCAGCCCCAGGCCAGCTGAACAAAAGGTAGATATCTCTGGCTGTTCATTGGGCTCATTCCTGACCCTGCTCACTACAGAATCCGTGTAAGCAGAGGGGACAACGCAAATCTCACTGGGACACATTCATTTCTTTGGCTGAGAACTTTAGTCATCGCCTCAAGAATTCTCTGCTAAAATGCAAAGAAACTTAGTGTGTGTGTGTGTGTGTGTGTGTGTGTGTATACACTATGTATATATACTAAGTATATACACTAAGTATATATATATATGCATTGACTAAAAGGTGAGAAGGACTCACACCACTATGTAAACAATGGTTTCCTCTGGGTTGTGTTATAGAATTATTGCTATTTATTTTCTTTTTCTATATAAATATTTTTTCAAATTAGGTGTTTTCATAATAAGAAAATGATAACATTATTTTTCAAATACAAAAAGATTGTACCCTTCTCCCTTTGCAAATAACCTTGGCAAAGGAAGCACATTAAACTGTGAGCGTGAGAAGAAGGTATTAATGCCTTGCTGTTAATTAGTTAGAAAGCCAGCCAGCTGATTTCAGATAGCTGAGGAAATGAGATGTTTGATAGGCTCGGACAGGATGAAACAGTTCGACCTTAGGTGAAGCCAGCCTGGGTGAGGGGCCACAGTTTATGAGGAAGGTGTCCACAGTCACTAAAGGAGGAAGGCTTTGCAAAAATGGCCCTCAGAGACACTGAGACTCACCTGCATCTCCTCTCATCCGCAGTCCTGCCTGCCTCGTCCCTCACCCTCCTGTGCCCATCTTTCCCTGCCAGCTCCCCAAGGCAGGCAGGAGAAGGAGGCCTACAGCTAGACATGCTTTCGCTCAGTGCCCAGGTGAGGCTTCTGCCAGGAACCCCAGGCTGCCTCCCTTCTTCCCAGTGATTCCTGAGGTCCCTTTATCTCTCACCCTTGAATTTAAAGTCTAGAACTAGGGCAAAACTCTTGACTCTTGATCCCCTCCTCCAAGCCCTACTCTGGCCCTTCTCATTCTCCAGAAGAGAAACGAATCTTCTGAAGGGAAACCCAGAGACAAGAGCACAGGGAGGAAAAGGGGACTGACAGCTCCAGCTGGTCTTTGTCTGTTCCACTGACACCTTCCACCAAGACTCATTTCACCAGTGTTTCCACGCCCCCACCTTGCAGTCCTCCCTGGCTGATTAACTTGTGTTTCACCTTGGTTCTCACTAGTGCAAAGATGTGCACCTGGGACCTACTGACTCCCAGCCGGCACCTGATCCACCGCAGTCCACTTGTATGAGGAAATCCCTGAATGTCTTTCCTGCTGCAAGGAGACAAAGCACACTGAACCCCAACTCCATCTCTACCTGATAACTCTGTCCCCACCCTCAATGTGCCAGACTGCCCCCAATAAAAGTTCGGCATATGCCCACACTGTGTGTTTCCCCCAGATCCAGATGCTACTAGAAGCACCCTCTCCCTCTACCTCCATTAAAGCTTGACCCCAGGCAGTGGGGAGGCAAAGGGGGAAAATAAGGGAGCCCTGGCCTCTGCCTTCCTGCTCCTGGTCTCTCTCTTCTCCTCTGTAGTGAACAAGGTCAGTGCTCTGCCCAAGTACCCTTGGGCCCTTTTTCACCATTTTGTGCACTCTCCGGCATCCACGGCTTTCATCTTCCAACAGCCAACACCTGAGAATCTTCTTGGGCATGTAACCAGAGCCTGCTTGCCTTCATATGTGCAAACTGGGAGTGTCTGAGAATTTGTCCCAAAGCTCTCCCTGCTCCCCTCATGGTTCTTAACCATTGGCTAACGGGGGCAGGAATATAAAAGCCTCTGCTCCCTTGCACAATCCATATTTCTGAGCTTTTGGTAGGGTGAGGATGAAGCTACCCTCTCAGCTGTGGCTCTCCATCTTGTACAGCTTGCACTACTCCCTCACTGGTCTCCCTGGCTACCATCTTTAATACATCACTTACATGTGAATCTTCTCTCAGGGTCTGCTGCTTGGGAATGCATGTGACACAAGTCACTCTCATTTTTCTTCTTCCTGAAAGGTGTCAGCTTGAAACCTTTCTATATTCTACATTCCTTCTACCATAGTTCAACCAACCTCACCTGTTACGGTAGAGAGACCACTGACTTTTCTTTTATGTCTTTCTAAAGAAATACTAACAGTGCTTCAACACAGTCTTTTTTTTACAAGGCAAATACAAACCCTGGAAAAACAAAAACCCAGGTACCCTCTTCGAGTTAGTGATAACGGACAGCTGACAAGAGCATTGGGCTGAACAAATTTACCTCAGAATTTTAAACCTAGAATAGCCCTGACCCCTTTATTGAATTTCATGTTAAACTTGTTCAATTATTTTCAACCAAATTACAAGTTATCCTCCAGATGCTGAATTTGACCTGCTTTTAAAAAATGGGTTAAAGACATTCGGCATGCTCCCTGTGACATCGTTCCATAATTAACATTCACTTGAAAATCTGAGCCAGCCCTTTTTGCAACAAACTGCCAATAAAATGTGTTCTAGGGAGACCTAACTGGGTTTGCTTCAGGTTGGTTCTGAAAGTTTAATATGACACAAGAAGTTCCCAACATTTGGCTAATTCCTTCATCAAATTAATGCTACTGATTATGCAGTGAATAAGGAAGCTACATAAAGCCTGAGCTTGGTGTAACAAAGCAAAAGCCTGAAGTTAAACTATTTAAAAATAAAAGATAATCCATAATATTGATTAGAGATGTAGAGTCCAAATCTCAAGGAGAGAAAGGCATGGTGCTTGTCTTCCCACCAACATCCCAGACTGCCTTTAGGTAGATCATGTTAAGCATCTCTAAGTGGAAATGTTTCAAAGAATGCCAAGTAATATGAAACTGACTCCATCAAATTAATTTGCATCCTCCTGTGAATTTCATCACATTCTGCCAAATTGAACATAGTAAAGCAGAGAACTGTTACCGAAGTTATGGGTAATTCTGGAATTCAGGAGCACAATTACACCTGAAACAAGCATGACTACTAGATTACTAGCACACTTCCACCACTATTCTTCCTCTTTGTAGCCAAATGAAGAGGAATAACTGGATAGCAAATACTAAGCAACTCTCAGAAAGTAGGAAATCACATGTGGTATATAAAGCGCCAAGTAAATAATATTAGCTAAGGGTTTGGAGTGCTTACTATATGCCAAACACTATTTCAGAAGCTTTTCCACTTTAAACCATTTACCCTCATAATTCAGCGAAAAAGGTACTATTACTACTCCCATTTTGCAAAAAAGAAAACAAGCACAGCAGCAGGCCCTTTGTTCCTGTTACACAGCTTGTAAGCAGCAAGAGTCAGAATTTAAACTCACAGCTTTGCTCCAAAGCCCATGCTCTTGCCAACACTCAGCCCCCAGTGGTCTCAGTGCTGCAGAGCTGTGTAGGGTGGGCACTATTCAGATACTACAGTGTGGATGGTGCCCCCTGAAGGTGTGCTGCTCTGAAACGGAAGTGGTGAGTGAAGCACTAGAGATATTTTAGGTGAGAGTGAGGTCAAAAAGAGAAAAGGTAGGAAGCCTGGTGGGATTTCTGGGCCAGCAAGCAGTAGCATGAAGGCCATGGCACTTGGTATAAAAATAAAATCCCAACAAAATGAAAGCTAGGAGGTGGTTAAAGAAATCCTTAGGCTTTGCAGAACTTTGACAGAGTGGAGATCAGCATTTAAATTTGTTGATTCTCTAGCTCCTTGTTGATCTCCTCTCAAATTAATCCCAACAGGGACTGGGTTGAATTATAAAACACCATCTTGGCCGGGCACAATGGCTCATGCCTGTAATCCCAGCACTTTGGGAGGCTGAGGCAGGCAGATCACCTGAGGTCGGGAGTTCAAGACCAGCCTGTATAACATGGAGAAACCCCATCTCTACTAAAAACAAACGCAAAATTAACTGGGCGTGATGGTGTGTACCTGTAATCCCAGCTACTTGGGAGGATGAGGGAAGAGAATCACTTGGACCCAAAAGGTAGAGGTTGTGGTGAGCCAAGATCACGCCATTGCACCTCAGCCTGGGCAACAAGAGTGAAACTCCATCTCAAAAAAAAAAATAGATAAATTAAAATAAAGCAAAACACAATCTACCCAGACTCCTCTGCCCCCACCCCACTTGCCTCTCTCTCCAATGACAGCCACCGCTTGCCCTTCCCCAGGGAGTCTAGGCTGTCATACTTCTCTGCTTTCGTACATGATGTCCTCTTAGACTTTTCTTCTTACCTGGAAAATTCCCACATCTTTCAGGACAGTTACTAGATCATTTCAATTTTGATGGCTTCTCTAAGGCCCTAAATAATTCCACCTGGTTCAGCAGATAAGGACTGGTTATCTACAATGGACCAGGCACTGTGCTGAAGATTCAGAGGTAGATGCAAAAGTGGTCCCTTGTTAATTTCTCCTTCATCAAAATCACCCTAATATAGAGCATTCTGACTTGCAGTGTGCATCAGACTCACTTCAGACACTTTAAACCATACTTTTGCCCTGGGCTACACCCTCTAGAGATTCTGATTTACTGTATTTCATCAAATCTAAAATGTCATTGGCTCTCTGAAGTACATTTTCTGTGTAACTAAAAAAGAAAAACGTTTCCAATCAAATTATGACACAATACCTTTCTTAACACATTGAGTGTAAGAAGCATCATTGAACCCAGAGGCAGAGGTTGCAGTGAGCCAAGATCACGCCACTGCACTCCAGCCTGGGTGACAGAGTGAGAGCCTGTCTCAAAAATAAAATAAAATAAGAAATAAAATTTAGGGGGAAATTGCATCTTAGAATCAACTAATGATACTTGTCCTGGTTTGGAAACCTAGGCATCAATGTCTTCTAAATGAGCCTTTTGTTATTCCACCAAGAACCACTGCCTTAACACCTTTGCCACACATCTGATTATTCAAGTCATTCTTTCATTCATTCAAGAAGCATGCGTTGAACACTTAATGAGCTCCAGGTGCTATGTAATGAGTATTGTATATATATGTTGTGTATATCATGTAACATGTATATGTATACTGATAGCAGACATTAATATGGTATGGGTCCTACTCTCAAAAAACTTATAGTCTAGTACAGAAGAGACAGGGAAATTAGCAATTACACTCATTTTTATTTTTTTTGTCTCCCACACTAGGTCATTAATGCAATGACTTTTCTTTGAATAAAATGTTCTATTTCTTTTCATTTTGTTTGGTTTTTAAATTGAGACAAGGTGTTACTCTGTCACCAAGACTGGAATGCAGAGGTGTGATCATAGCTCACTTCAGCCTTGAACTCCTGGGCTCAGCGATCCTCCCATCTTAGGCTCTGAGGTAGTTGGGATTACAGGTACACACCATGGCACCTGGGTCATTTTGTTTTTTTTAGTATTTGTTCTACTATGTTGGCCAAGCTGGTCTCAAACTCCTGGCCTCAAGCAATCCTCCCTCCTTGGCCTCCCAAAGTGCTGGGGTTAACGGTATGAGCCACTGTGCCTGGCCAAAAATGCTCTAACAGAATGGGGAGAAAATATGCAAACCCTCTGTCTATGGGTGAGGAACCTCATCTTTTTATGCTCTAGCACCTTGCTGCTCCCTATATCACGTCTCCATACATCAGAAGAGCATGGGCAATATTGCTGTTTCCAGCTAATAGGCAGCCGGATCATTCATGCTTATAGAAACAGGAAAAAGACGTGACATTGGCTAATGACAACTGAAAAGGCTCCATGGTCAACAAAACTGGAAAAAAAGAGAGATCACAAAATTAAACTAAAAAGTGGAACACAGAAGGAAAGGAATGGCACACTGCAGAAGTGGCAGGTAGAAGATATGGCATTAGAGATTAGAAGTAGCTAAGATGACAAAAATTACCAGCAGCAAGAGGGGACCATGGACAAGAGAGCTGTTAACAAAGAGACAGGAAAGAAAGACTAAACAGTCTGACACCTTAAGAGCAAAAAATAGGTGTCATTAGCCAATGCCACCTGAGATTTCAGCTGCTCTTTCTGGCACCATGTGAGGAATTTAGAAAAGAAACTGAGCCTACTCCTACCCCAGAAGTAATTTTATTACAAAGTAGAAGAGAAACTGATGTCTGAACCTTGAAGATAAGTTATTATTTTCTATTACTAAAATTGCCAACCAACCCCATTTAAAAGCTTTGGGGCTTACAGGGCTAAGACTGACTCATACACAATATTTTCTTCTGAAGCATCTCGATATCACCAGGTCACTGGCACTCTTCTATACCAGTGTTCGATGTGAAAGCTTTGTTCATGGGTAGATGTGATCTGTCTGATGACGTTCCTTTCCCGTACGTTAATCATCACTAGAAAATAGAACTCACCACTTAGACTTTCCCTGGAAACCTTTTACTGAGTCTGCCTTACATATTTACACTTAACATACTTACATTCTATCTCCACCCAAAGTGTAGACTTTAAAATATATTCGTGGATAATCCAAAAGAGAGTTCATGGTAGGGTTTCATCTCTAAATTATGTTCTAAGTTATGTGTATCTTTCTTATTCCTTTGAATAACCTATTATTTGGATGATCTGTTATCGGATAAATCCAAAGGGACTTCACACTATACCACCAAAATGTATCAGCAAACATTTGCCTCAATATACTCAGAATTCTACCCATCAAGAGACCAACAGATATGCAAACCCCTGTATCAGTTCCAAAAACCTAGTCAACAACACATTTGATAAAGTGAAAGACACGGACGGATCCTAAGGTTATTTTTTCCTCAAAATTGGCAGACACAGCAGAATCCTAAACTTGAGCACTGACAATCCATCAAATGCCAATTATGTTTTGAATGCCTGTGTGGGCCTAATACTACACGTCATCTATGAGAAATTTGAAGTTATGATAGGTAGTCCTGTGTCACACCGAGTTTACATATTATCATGACCTCATTCATCTTTCATTTATTGAGTTCCTAGTTTGTGCCAGGCATTGACAGAAAAATCACTTAAACACGGGAGGCAGAGGTTGCAGTGAGCCGAGATCGCACCACTGCACTCCAGCATGTGGACAGAGCAAGACTCTGTCTAAAATAAAAACAAAAAAAAAACAGCCTCACCATCCAATGGAGGAAAGGAACACATAAAGGTATAATTAAGGTTCTATGGGGCATTTAGCACAGCACTTGGGAATTCTAGATGCCAAATCCATGTCTGCTGAACAGAATGAACACAGATGTTCAGGTGACCACCAGGAGCTCAATTTGCCTGGAGTCAAGGACTCATTGTCAGGAAATACAAAACACCAGGCTGGAAAGCACTGGAGCTGGCTGTCACCAGATCACTGATGACTTTCTAAGCTATGTTAAGAGGTCTGAATTTTTTTTTCTGGCAAACAAGTAGAAACGACTGAAGGTTCTCAAGCAAAGGAGTGGCATAATCTATATCTCTGGACAACAGTAAAGACGATGTTTGGAAAGAAGTGAGCCTGGAGCAAGGGTGATCTGTTGAAATGCCACTGCAGTAATTCTAGAGAAGTATGACAAAGGCTTTCATGAGGCCAGTGGTGCCGGGGATGGAGAAGAGGACCCCTAGATATGTTTAGAAACAGAATTGACAGAACTTGGTGACTAGATCTATGTGTTTCTGAAAGAAAGGGAAGGCAGAATCAAGAGTGCCTCTGAGGAGTTTAGCTTGGGCAACTGCATAGGAGTTTATTTGTAGAAACTGATTACAGGAACAGGAGTGAGTTGCATTAGGAGGGAGAGGCAGGTAACAGGTACCACCTCAAAAATGCTGGAGTTGAGATGCTTCTGAGACAACCAAGTTCAGGTCTCCAGTGGCCATTTGGTGCTAAGAGAAATATCTGAGCAGGAGATACCTGTTATATCTCCAAAAGATGTTACTAAGGAGACAAGACAGGATGTGCACATGGAAACAGCTAATGAACAAAGCAACATGACTGTTTTTATATGCTAAATTGCTTTAAATGGAGAAATCATGAGTTAAGAGTTCAGACAACAGGGCAAACTACATCAGCTGGCAGAATACAGGGGAAAAAAAGCCTGGCCTTGAGGGATGCACAGAATTCAAACAATCAGATGAAGGACATTTCTGGGGTCAGAACACACAAGTCAGGAGGTTAGGAGGTGCCAAGGCCAGAGAAAGGACCTGCCTGATGGGGTGAGAAGCTTAGGTGGGAGAGTGCAGCATTATGATTGAAAGCAAAGGGGAAGCCAATTACTAACAGTCCTGAAAATAAAGTCTTGAATCAGCAGAGAACAAGAGCTGTTATGCATTTTGAAGGGAATGTCATGATGGAAATGTTGTTTAACCACTCAATCAAAATGGAGTTTATAAGACTTATCCCACAGTTATTTATGTCTCTGCCCAGTACCAAGGTAGCATCTCTTCACTAAAGCCCTAAGGTCACCTGCATTTGTATAGAGGATTATTTTGTTGTTGTTTTGTTTTGAGACAGGGTCTCACTCTGTCACCCACACTGGAGTGCAGTGGCAAAATCATGGCTCACTGTAGTCTCAACCTCCTAGGTTCAGGTGATCCTCCCATGCAGCTGGGACCAGAGGCATGCACCACCACGCCTGACTAATTTTCTTTCATTTCTTTATTTTTGTAAAGATGAAGTGTCGTTATGTTGCCCAGGCTGGCCTCGAACTCCTGGCCTCAAGCAATCCTCCCACCTTGACCCCACAAAGTGCTGGGATTATAGGTTGACATGGTTTGGATCTGTGTCCCCACTCAAATGTTCCCACTCAATTGTAATCCTCAATGTTGGAGGTGGGGCGTGGTGGGAGGTGATTTGATCAGAGGGTGGATACTTCATGGATGGTTTAGCACCACCCCTTTAATGCTTTTCTCCTGTTAGAGTTCTTACAAGATCTGGTTGTATAAACGTGTGTAGCACCTGCCCCCAACCCCACTGTGCCCCGCTTGCTCCTGCTCCAGCCGTTTATGACATTCAATATGTTCCTGCTTCCCCTTCACCTTCTGCCATGATTCACAGTTTCTTGAGGCCTCCCCAGAATGTGAACAGAAGCCTCTATGCTTCCTGCACAGCCTGTGGAACCATGAGCCAATTAAACCTCTTTTCTTTATAAATTACCCAACCTCAGGTATTTCTTTGTAGCTGTTCGAGAACGGACTAATACACAGGTGTGAGCCAATGCACCCAGCCTATAGAGGATTCTTAAAAGGAAACTTCTCAAAAGATATACCAAAGCAAAGAAGCTGAATAACAGTGATATTTCACAACACCAAGTATCATTAAAATAAGTGACTCTAACAGATATTTCCATTTTCATGCAGATGGCTCATAATAACAGTGTTCTGTTGAGCAGCTTGTGTCTTCTGTAATGAGAGATCCTATTTAACATATATTTTCCTTTATTCTTAACCACCTAACTCACTTTCTATGGGGACTCTAAAATGTTTATGAGCTACCCAAAATCTTGTAGTAAGATTAAATGACAGCAACAGGACCCTCCTTTTTTAAAACTAAAAATTGGGTCAAGGATCTAACAAAACAAAACTATGTTTCTGGGTATGAGAGTTAGCTGAGGAGCCATAGAATAACAGAGATCCAATCTCTTCTGCTTTCAGTTTATGTGACTTGAGCGAAACTGACATAATACTTCTACCTACCATGACGAGCACCATTTCCACAGCTCCACAGGTAGGTATATGAGTAGGAGCGGTCATTGTGATTGGTCAGGAAATGAATACATAACCGAGTTAATCTAGTGAGACGCTGGCGGATATGGTTGGGTACTTACATACCATGTTCCAAGTCACCCCTTCTTCTTTGCTAACTGAACTCTGATTTTGTTTAGTTCTTAAGCAACATCCATGGGCACAAGAGATAAACATTAACTTAAAATTATTAGCTTAAAATTATTAAGGTACAGGAATAGCTCAGAGATATTGCAAGTTCAATTTCAGACCACTACAATCAAGCTAATGCCACAATTACGCAAGTCACACATTTTAAAAATTTTTCCAGTGCATATAGCAGTTATGTTTACACTAAGCTATAGTCTAAGTGTAAAATAGCATTAAGTCTAAGAAAATGGCTTTGCAGACGCCGCTGCCTGGAGCCTTATAATATCAGCCATAGTCAACCCCACCGTGTTCTTCGACATTGCCGTCGATGGCGAGCCCTTGGGTCGCGTCTCCTTCGAGCTGTTTGCAGACAAAGTTCCAAAGACAGCAAAAAACTTTCGTGCTCTGAGCACTGGAGAGAAAGGATTTGGTTATAAGGGTTCCTGCTTTCACAGAATTATTCCAGGGTTTATGTGTCAGGGTGGTGAGTTCACACGCCATAATGGCACTGGTGACAAGTCCATCTATGGGGAGAAATTCGATGATGAGAACTTCATCCTAAAGCATACAGGTCCTGGCATCTTGTCCATGGCAAATGCTGGACCCAACACAAACAGTTCCCAGTTTTTCATCTGCACTGTCAAGACTGAGTGGTTGGATGGCAAGCATGTGGTCTTTGGCAACATGAAAGAAGGCATGAATATTGTGGAGGCCATGGAGCACTTTGGGTCCAGGAATGGCAAGACCATCAAGAAGATCACCACTGCTGACTGTGGACAACTTTAATAAGTTTGACTTGTGTTTTATCTTAACCACCAGACCATTCGTTTCGTAGCTCAGGAGAGCACCCCTGCACCCCATTTGCTCGCAGTATCCTAAAATCTGTGCTCTCGCTGCAGTTCCCTTTGGGTTCCATGTTTTCCTTGTTCCCTTCCATGCCTAGCTGGATTGCAGAGTTAAGTTTATGATTATGAAATAAAGACTAAATAACAAAAAAAAAAAGTCTAAGAAAATGTACAAACCTCAATTAAAAAATATTTTATTGCTTAAAAATGCTAATGATTATTTGAGCCATCAGTGAGTGGTAATCTTTTTTTTACTCGTGGAAGGTCTTGCCTCAATGTTGATGGCTGCTGAGTAACCACGGTGATGGTTGCTCAAGGTTGAGGTGACTGCCGCAATTTTGTAAAATAAGACAACATTGAAGACTGCTGCATTAATTATTTCATAAAAAATTTCTCTATAGCATGTGTTGCTGTTTGATAGTATTTTACCCACTGTAGAACTTCTTTAAAAATTGCAGTCAGTCTTCCCCAAATGCTACTGTTGCTTTATCAATTAAGCTTATAGAATATTCCAAACACTCTGTTGTCATTTCAACAGTGCTCACACCATCTGCACCAGGAATAAGTTTCATCTCAAGAAACCACTTTCTTTGTTCATTCTTAAGAAGTAACTCTTCAGGCATTAAAGTTTTATCAAGAAATTGCAGCAATTCAGTCACATCCTCAGGCTCTACTTCTTTTTTTTAAAAGTTAACATAGGGGATACAAGGGCAGTTTTGTTACATGGATACATTGCATAGTGCTGAAGTCTGGCTATTAGTGTAACCATCACCTGAATGGTATACATTGTACCCATTAAGTAATTTCTCATCCCTCACTCCCCTCCTCGGTCCCACCCTTCCAGTCTCCAGTGTCGATTATTCCACACTCTGTTCATGTGTACACATTATTTAGCACCCACTTACATGAGAATATACAGCACATGACTTCTTCTCTTGAGCTCTTTCACTTAAGATAATGGCCTGCAGTTCCATTCATGTTGCTGCAAAGACACAATTTCATTCTTTTTTATGGCTAAGTCTTATTCCATGATAGATAGAAACATAGATAGATAGACAGATAGATAGATAGATGCCATATAGAACCATCCATTGATGGACACTTAGGTCCATTCCATATCTCTGTTATTGTGAATAATGCTATCATAAACATATGAGTACAGGTATCTTTTTGATGTTATTGTTTCTCTTCCCAGTGGTGGGATTGCTGAATAGAATATGGTAGTTCTATTTTTTGTTCTTTGATAAACTCCGTACTGTTACTCATAAAGGTTGTACCAATTTACATTCCCATCAATGGTGTATAAGTGTTCCCTTTTCTCTGCCTCCTAGTCGACATCTGGGTTTTAGTTTAGTTTTGTTTTTTTACTTTTTAATAATTGCCATTCTAACTGTTGTAAGATGCTATCTCACCGTGGTTGTAATTTGCATTTTCTGATGATTAGTGATGTTGAGCATTTTTTATATGTTTGTTGGCCATTTGTATGTCTTCTTTTGAAAAATGTCTGTTCATCTCCTTTAACCACTTTTTAATGAGGTATTTGAGAGTTTTTTTATTGTGTTGTTTTAGTTTCTCACAGATTTTGGACATCAGTCCTTTGTCAGATGCTTAGTTTGCATATATTTTCTCCCATTCTGTTGGTTGTCTGTTCACTCTGTTGATTATTTCTTTTGCTATATGAAAGCTTTTTAGTTTAATTAAGTCCAATTTGTCTATTTTTGTTTTCTGTTGCATTTGCCTTTGAAGCCTTAGTCATAAATTCTGTCAGGTTTCACTTCTAATTCTAGTTCTCTTGCTATTTTCAGCACATCTGCAGTTACTTTCTCTGCTGAAGTCTTGAACCCCTCAAAGTTATCCATGAGGGTTGGCATCAACTTTTTTCAAACTCCTGTTAATGTTGATATTTTGACCTCCTCTCCTGAAACACAAATGTTCTTAATAGCATCTAGAATAGCAAATCCTTTCCAGAAATTTTTCAATTTACTTGACCCAGATCCATCCAAGGAATCACTATCTATGGCAGCTGTAGCTTTAGGATATGTAGTTCTTAAAAACTAAAACTTCAAAAACAAAATTACTCCTTGATCCATGGGCTGTAGAATGGATGTTGTGTTAACAGGCATGAAAACAGCATTAATCTCCTTGTACATCTCTGTAAGATCTTGGGTGACCAGGCGCATTGTCAATGAGCAGTGCTATTTTCAAAGGAATCTTTTCTTTAGGTCTTAACAGTGGGCATAAAATATTCAGTAAACCATGCTATAAACAGATGTGCTGTCATCCAGGCTTTGCTCTTCTATTTCTAGGGCACAGGCAGAGTAGCTTTAGCATAATTCTTAAGGGCGATATGATTTTGTGAATGGGAAATGAGCACTGGCTTCAACTTAAAGTCAACACTGCATTCGCCCCTAACAAGAGAGTCAGTGGGTTGTTTGAAGCTTTGAAGCCAGGCATTGACTTTTCTTCTCTAGCTATGAAAGTCCTATACGGCACCTTCTTCCAAATTAAGGGTGTTTTGTCCACATTAGAAATTTATTAATTGTAGCTCCCTCCATCAATGATCTTTGCCAGATGTTCTGGATAATTTGCTGTAGCTTGTACATCAGCACTTGCTGCTTTACCTTGCACTTTTATGTTACTGAGATGGCTTCTTTTCTTAAACCTCATGAACCAAACTCTTCTAGCTTCCAAGTTTTCTTCTGCATCTTCCTCACCTCTCTCAGCCTTCACAGAATTGGAGACACAATTTATAAAAAGTTCACCACGTGCAAAGTGGAACAAGATGAAATATACTTGTAATTGTATTCCCCTTGGAAAGGATCTGTAAAGAGTGAGTATGTGATGTAACTCTGACCCAGGAGACATACGAGAAGTTGGCTCAGTGACTTCCGGAGAGTTTTCCCACACTCTCAAGAGAAAACACAATGTAGGGACTTATTCATTCCTGCCTTTGGGCATTGGCATATGAAGATGTGATGCTGGGTACTACAGTCTTACAGTATAAAACTATAAGGGGAAGATCAAGAAATTCATAGAGAACCTGACCAAATGCTCTAGCATCCTTGGTCCCCTGGATTAACTAATTCTGGAACTGCCCATGAGTTTGAGTTTCTTGCTATGTAAGTAAAGCAAGCCCCTTTAATCCAATATTTGAATTACTTGTGGCCAAACCCATCTAACAGATTCAGGCTCAAACCTGGGACTTTTGTTGCCACTCTAGAAAAGAAGTTCCTTTGCTATTAGCGTGACTACTCTGGTAGAACATGACCCTGTAGATCTCGCCAGCCCCCATAAGGAAGGCAGAAATGAGAAAATAAAACCAACAGAGAGGAAAACAGTACCAAGAGATGAAAAAACACAAATTCCCAATGACATCATTTGAGAACCTAGATCTGGTTGTGCATGAAGCTACTCCCAACTTTTTTAGTTACATGAACCAAAACATTCCCTGTCTTGCTCTTGCTAGTTTGAGCTGTATCTCTTCCATCTGTGATTTTAAAAGAGCTACACGTGCACTGGGAGGGAGGCAAAGAGAAAGAAAAACTGATTGAGATAGGATTTGGAAAACCCCTAGCACATAGGACTGGCACTCAGTATGATGGTGAAACCTATATTGAAGTTTTTTGTACCTCTTTTATCCTTCAGTTAAATAATCATCATCAAGAATAACATTAAATGAGTGTCAATATTCTCCCACCTCTCTCCATCTCCCCAATTTCAAATGGTTCACAAGCTTGAAATGGAACTTATCCAACCATCCCTGTTAGTCCCCAAAGCAAGTTAGAATAAAAAATGGAAGTAAGGCAGTCAATGAATATGACCTTTTCTTATTTCCCTTCTTACTTTAAAGGAAGTTCTTTAAACATATTAGGTTATGATAATATAACTTATCCCCTGGGAGTAACTCCCAGCATTCTGTCAATTATAATCACATTCAGAGGTCACAGCTGGTTGAGTCCTCAGACATAGCACATTTGGTTCATATGATAATATTTGTCTACCCTACAAGATTTGGAGTCCCTGGAGACTAGGAATAGTCTTCATTGAACACTCAGTATCTAATGCAGTATTTTTACACACTGAAGGCACCTAATAATGTTTACTGATTGAACAGGTGAATGAATTCAACCTCAAAGTCTCCCTTAATTTATCTGAAGAAACAGGATGTTATTTAGAGATGAGCCATACCAGAGAGCCCAACACACCAGATTATTTATTTATCAAGAGTAGTTCTTAGTTGTAAGCAGCAGAAGCTAACTCTGACAGATGAATTGGAAAATTAGTTGATTTAAAAGATACTGGGCCAGGTACAGTTGCTCATTCCTGTAATCCCAGCACTTTGGAAGGCCGAAGTAGGAGTATTACTTGAACCCAGAAGTTAAAGACCAGCCTGGGCAACATGGTGAAACCCCGTCTCTACAAAAATTACAAAAATTACTCAGGTGTGCTAATGCATGTTAGTAGTCCCAGCTGCTGGGGAGGCTGAGATGGGAGGATTGCTTGAACCCAGAGGGTAGAGGTGGCAGTGAGCTGAGATCATGCCACTGCACTTTACCCTGGGCAACAGAGCAAGACTCTGTCTCAAAAAAAAAAAAAAAATATATATATATATACATATATATATATATGGTAGGACACACACACACACACACACACACACACACATATATATATATATAGTAGCATATAAGTTGCCCAGAAGACCAGAGAGCCAGATACAAGTCTTACCTTCAAAAAATAAAACTCAATTTCAAACCACAGAACTGGCCAAATGAGGAAATCCTCACCCCATTGAGAAGTGGAGGCATGGCCAAAAATGGAAGCTGACTTCCCAGCATGCTTTCTCATGTTCTTGATATCTAAATTGCAGCCTCATATGGGTGCATCTGATTGGCAGAGTCTGGGTCTCATACTTGCATCCTAGCTGCATAAGATCTTGGAACTTGAGTCTACATCCATACTGGGGAGGAAAACTTCATCACAGGAGGACTTTCACTAAATATAGAAAGGCCATGCAAAATATGATGAACAGTCATGAATATGACACATTTCACACTTTAGAACTTAGACTGTGAGAGACAAAATCATCTTCATGAATCATTCCCATAACATCTGGACCAAAGGCCCCAAAGGAGGCAACTACTGACTCCAGGTCCCTCAGCTGGCTCTGCAGGCTCTTCTCTAATCTGCTCTCTGGCAATAGACACCCAGGCTGAACGCTGGTAGGGTGAGGCCGAAACTAGATGGGAATGTGAGAAAGTGTCTAGATTTGGTGTGAAAAAAACTTGTCTCCAATAATGATCGGTAAAAATGAATGGTAAGCAATTTGCATCCATTATGTCACAACCTTATGAGGCAAGTGGTGTATTACTTCACTCTACTCAAAGAAACTGAAGAGTACAGAAGGTTTTTCAACCTGTTAAAGACAGTACTAGGATTCAACACCACAACTGCAGGAAACCCATGCTGTCTGCCTTCTCTGATGAACCCTATCCCACTCTGACATTTTTATTTTCAAGTTCTCTGGCACTGATGTATCTGAAAATTCTCAATTTAAATACAAAGTATTTTTATTTCTGTATCCATCTTTCAATTTCCCAAGTGTTTATATTAGATTTTCCAAAAATGCTCCTTGAACAAAACAACATAGATTTTACAAAAGCTGAAATCATCTATACTCTCTGCCTTTATTGACCTTGAATCCCATATATCACAATTCCTGGGAAAATTTCTGTGAAATAACTCAAACAAATAATTATAGCATGCCTTATAATACATATAAATGTTCTTTAGCTAGCATAGCAACATTTACCCTTAGAGGCACTCGTTTTCTGTAATTACTGCTTATATGAAAATAAACCTCAGCTGAAAGCTATGAGAAAAATCAATTCTAAATAGAACCTCCAACTTGCCAACACTGTGGAGATGTTTACCAATATGCATGTGCCATTCATGTGCACTGCCCACTGAAAAAGCACCAACAGTTCACAAATTGCTCCAAGAATAAATCTTATTGACAAGGCAACAAAATGGAACTGAAAAATACAGTCAGATCCATGATTTGTTGACAAATTATTCATGATAATCAGTAATTACTGATTCATGACTTCCAACAGCACCTACTTTAGTGAGTGCTAAGTGTATTTTGTTGATCTTTTACAGTGAAGACATTGGTCATTATCGTTACCTTATGTCTTTTAATGGAAGGCAGCTGTTGTCATAGCAAAACATAGGTATGAATCCTGGCTCTGTTTCTTGCTATCTATTGGACTTTGGATAAATTATTCTACCTCTCTAAGTCTCTGTTTTTCCATCTTAGAACTGATATATCTCAGGATTTTGAAAGGGCCAAACTAAAGGTGTTAATAAGCAACAATTTAATAAATATTATTATATATTAACATATATTCACAGTATAAATTTCTGCTAGAATTCTATGATAGAAATAAATATTACATGCCAGATGAACTGATGTGTTTCCTTTAATTTGGGCTAACATGCTTTATAACAGATCACAAGGAGACTGGATCAAGATTGTAAACCAAGAACATGCTAAAACCTCTCCCTCATCTCAAATTCCCATAAATAACAAGAAAAAAAATGTAATTGAAAATAGCACTTGGCTAGGTACAGTGGCTCATGCCTGTAATCCCAGCACTTTGGAAGGCCAAGGTGAGCAGATCACTTGAGGTCAGGTGTTCGAGACAAGCTGGCCAACATGGCAAAACCCTGTCTGTACTAAAAATACAAAAATTAGCAGGGTGTGGTAATCCCAGCTACTCAGGAGGCTGAGGAGAAGAATCACTTGAACCTGGGAGGTAGAGGCTGCAGTGAGCTGAGATCGCCCCACTGTTTTCCAGCCTGAAAGGGGTGGGAGGAGACAGAGAGAGAGAGAAGGGACGGAGGGAGGGAGGGAAGGAAGACAGTACTAAAAAAGACTTGGTACTCTCAGTGGACCAGAACTTACAGAAATTCCTTAAAAAATTAAAGATACTATGTACCCCATGAATATATACAATTATTTTGTGTCAATTTTTTTAAAAAGGATTATTTTTAAGTATTAAAAAAAATTAAAGGTAGATGAGTTTACAGTGAAGGAAGAAATAATAGCAAAAACAGACATAAAAGAGAACTGATAAAGAGGATAAAAATGTCTTAAGGCTTCAAGCTGAGAGGCAGTAAATGAAAGGAATGAAGGAGGATCCAGGGTCAATCAGAAGGGCAGTTGGGGAAAGTAGAGGCATCCAGGAACTTTGAACTCTTTGTTCCTCTCCTTCTGGTGCCACATAGGTTCAGCAGAGGTTTCTGCTCTGAGACAGGAGTAGTGCACATCCACAAACATGTCAGTCATGCTCATCAGGACTTGGGACAGGGCTCACTGCCTTCCAGAAGGAAGCAGATGCCTCCATTGCCCGGGAAGCCACAGGCACACCCCTGCGTGGAATCCTGGAACAAGGCCTGGTAATCAGATAGAGCAGAGACTGGCTAACATAGGAGCTCAGATTCCGGAGGCGCATGCAACCAAACCCAGCAAATATTTAAGGAAAAGCAATCCTCTGGAAGAAGGCACTATGCTCATTGTATAGATAAACTCATATCCCCAGAACCAAATCCTTCCAAGGATGTTGATTTTTTGTATTTTTTTTTTTTTGTAAAGGTGGGGTTTCGCCATGAAAGACAGCAAAACACCGTCTCTTCTAAAAATACAAAAATTAGCTGGGCATGGTGGTGCATTCCTGTAACCCCAGCTACTCAGGAGGCTGAGGCAGGAGAATCACTTGAACCTGGGAGGCGGAGGTTGCATTGAGCCAAGATCGCACCACTGCATTCCACCATGGGTGACAGAGGGAGATTCCATCTCAGAAAAAAAAAAAAAATAGAAAACAAAAAGAAATAAAGGCATTCAGATATGCCAAAATTTAGGAAGCTTCCCATCATGCTTTACTCTCTGGAAGAAACATAACAAAATCAGCCCTGGCCTAAAACAAATAGATTTAAAAACCTAATTCAAGGAAGAAAAGTAACATATTCAAAATAGTGGCAAGGAGCTAAAAATTATTACTAAGTCTAAATAAGTACTGATTATAAACAAACAAAAGTAGTGACAATTCCAAATTATCTTGACATGGAAGATGGTGGCCAGGAACACACAGGAGGGTAGGCTTGTAGCAGGAAGGCTTAGAACAGCAGGAAGAAGTAAAAATGGGCTCTGGTTCTAATATCGGCTAGGAGGAGGATAAAGACATTTATCAATTCTAGATGTTGATACAAAAATATGCTATGTATAAGTGATAAAAATTTAAAGCAAATTACTAGAAAACAGAAAATAGTTAACTTCCAAACCAGTAGAGGTAGGAGAATGGAACCTAGAAAAAGCACTCTTCACCCAAAAGTCAGGAATGGGGTTCAAGGTGGAGATCAGGGGAGAGGAGAGAAATAAAAATTAAGAATGCCAGAATAAGTCCAATGTTTAAGTAATTACTATAAATGGGAAAGGGTAAAATGGTCTATTAAAAGGTAGAGACTTTTTTTTTAATCTAGTCAAATGCTGTTGATAGTCAAGGGCCCTAAAATAACACGTCTCAGGATTGAAAATAAAGAGACAGAAAAAGACAGACAAAGCAAATGTTAACATAAATAAAGCAAAAGTAACAACATTAATCTCCAACAAAACAAAGTTCAAGAAATGAAACTCTTTTCAAGAGAGAAGAAACATGGAAGGAAGTTTCATTTTTCATTCAACAAACAGCTACTGCACACCTGAAATGTGCAGGCACTCTTCTAAGCTTGGGGGAGGTAGCAGTGAGCAAGACTGACAAGACCCAGCTTTTACGGAATTCAGTGGGATACAGACATTCACTTCTGTCCCTTACATTTAGAGAACTCAGGGCAAGAATGCAAATGCAAGCCAGCATTCTTTATGTCCAAATGATTAAAAGTCATAATTCAAACCAATGTTAACAATTGACAAATCGTTTGATGAAATATATTCTAGCCTCCTGCTTTGACAGCCACTCCTTCATAACAACTAAGCAGGCTAGGTTCAAATTCAGAATTCTTCAATTTTTCTTTTTTTTTTTTTTTTTTAATTTTTTGAAAGAAAGAAAAAGAGAGGAAAGAAAGTGAGAGTGAAAGAAAAAAAAAAAGACTGTACGAGAGAAAGAAAGAGGAAGGAAAAGAGGGAGAGAGAACAGGATTCTTGTTCTACTGCCCAGGCTAGAATGCAGTCTAAAAATGGGTATTAAAAACCTCTATTATGCCAATAATTGTGTTTA
>CAUYLG010013237.1:0-17589 GCA_963573385.1 Cacajao melanocephalus | reverse complement strand
TATATATAAATATAATATATATATATAAAATTGCACTTTAGATTATAATATATATATATAATTGCAATTTTATATATATTATATATATTATATATATATAATATATATATTGTATCTATAATATTATATTATATAATATTTATATTTATATATTATATATATTATATATTATATATATGTATATGTACGTATGTATATATATATATATAAAGAAGAATCATGTATGCATCTCTTTGAGGAAAACTTCTTGGAAAAGCAATCCAATATGAAACAAACTATGACATGATGTAGAATTCTAGTATTTTGTATACTAAGTCACTGGGATTACCAGGTGGTTGATTATATAACCTTATACAAAAAATAGTACTTTGAAGAGGGGACTACGTTAACACAAAGATAAATACATAGCATTGGTTAAGCACTCAGAGATGAGCACCAAGGAATCTGACACAGGCTGGAAGCATAGGTCTCCACATTATGCAGTTGCAGGATATTTCATTTCACTCCCTTCCGTAGTTGTTTTCAATACAGATACCATGCCCAGTCAACCAATAGCTCTAGGAGAAAAGCTTGGAAAGCAGAAGCTTAGTAGGATACATTGGCTACCAATGGGTGGTCTGGTAAGGTATTATAAAATACGACCTCAAAAAAGAATTAGATACTTTGCAGGCAGAAATTAAAGAGAATAAAGAAAGTCTAGACATTCAAGGCTTTTAGGGGGTTTAAAAAGTGAAAAGATTCTAGACTCTAGACCCTCAAAAGTAAGATATGAAAAGTTTAACGACTTTGAAATGCTAAGTCTAGGAAAAACTCTTCAGTTGGATGAAGTGACTCGAGCAATAATAAATTTGTACTCAATCAATCCAATTCAATCCCGTTAACCTCAAGGTAGCTTTAGTTAAGACAGAAAGGCAGGGTTCTGAAAAGGCAAAGAAATAAAGGAGATCTGAGAACTGTGTCTAGGAAAGCTTTTAGGGTATGTTTACTGGACACGAAACTGACTGGAATGTATAGAGATTAGAAACTATGAAGGTGTTGAAAGAATTACATTGACAAAGAACTCACAAATATATTCAAAATGTCTTTGGCTTTTTGAGACTTGAGGTAACCTTGGGATCGTAATCTATCACAAGCAGGGAGAAAGTCTCAAAACCCCTAACAATGGTACGTTCTCCAGCGTTCACTTTAGAGTCCCCAAAGAAATTGAACAAAGAGAAGACCCTCAAGAGTAGAGCCATAGGCCACAAACTATAAAAGACCAGGGATTTCCTCCAACGGAGAGCAAAATCAGAGGCTGAAAGAAACTTTTTTTACCCACTCAGACCAGGGGGATTTCATAAAATAGGCCCCATGAAATTTCAGAGCAGTTATGACCAGTGTCGTAGCTCAGGTCCTCCAGGCAACAGGTTCCAAAGACCCTGCGATGTGTTTGCACAGGCTATTTGGGAAATGTCATTGGAAACAATACCTCTAAGGAATAAGGAAAACAAGATTAGGCAAAGGGAAACATTGAACCGGTGAAGTAATTGCAACAAAGAACTCAGCCAATCCCACTAGAGGTCAGGCCCGGAGATCCCTTTAAATTTTCCCCACTGAGACAGAGAGATGATGTCTCATACTCTGCACTAGTCATTGGATGCAAGCCTCCACAGGGCAGGTCATAGTCAAGCCAGTGATTTTTAGATAGTTCCTGGAAGGGGACTCAGCTGTGAGCCATCAGCAGCTGGCAGGTAAGGGTCTTGGTCCTAAAGGGAGATCTGGGCAGGGCACCACAGCATCCACTATAAATAGTGATTTACATGTCTTGTATTTTTCCCCTTCATAAATGAAAGTACAGATTACAATCATCCTATCCCTATTACACTATTGTATATTTGATGGTGGTAGCCAAGGAGGGGAACTGAGGGTAGATACTGATCTTCATGAACTATCAGACCATAAGAATAAAACTGGCCCCATTTTCTAATAAGCCAGAAGCCCATAGACCTGAAGCTTGAGAAACTTAACATTTGTACAATGAGATGCACCTTCTGCCTATTGACCAACTCAATTTCCTTACTCCTCCCTAATTCTCATTTTCCCACACGTGGTTATAATGAGATGCTAGACCTCTATTCAACCATCTGCTGTCCATTGACCAACTCCTTTTCTTTGCCCCTCCTGCTTTCCTTCCCAGTTGTATAAATTACTAACGTTAGTTGGGTGGGGCGGGGGGGTGGGGGAGACATGGATTTGAGGTTTATCTCCAGTCTCTCTGGTTGACATCATCTGTAATAAAGCCTACTTCCCTGGCAATACCCATTGTCTCAGTAATTGTCTTTCTGTGTGGCAAGCAACAAGACCTAGAGTGAACCCCTGGTATTCAGTAACACATGTCGACCTAGTATAGAGGCCTCCACATTATCTAGAGATCTGGTGTTTTGAGAAAGACATCAAATTGTTCTCCATGGGGAGGAGGAGGACATATTTTATGTTTAAAAGAAATAATAAAATTGATCCATAATGATCAGACAGGATTAATTAGAGACTAACTTGATGCTCACCAATACCATTTCTCCTTCAAGGGAACACAGGAGAACCTCATTTCCAGCTTCCCTTGCACTTAGCTTGTGTCTAGTTATGGCCAATAGAATGTGGAGGTGAGAGAAGGAAGCCACTTCCATGCGTGGTCCTGAAAATCTTCAACAAGTACCTCAGTCTACACTCTCACCCCATCCATGAAGCTGTAAGTGAAAGACCCCCCAAGTTGGTAGACTATAATATGATTGAGCCAGATTACAGAAAGAACTGATTTCCTAAATTACTTTTTGAAGGAGAGCCACCTAACCAGCAGTGGATTGTACCTGAGAAAAAAAGAGACTTTTGTCGTGTTAAATCACTAAGATTAGGGATTGTGTGTTAGCCGTAAGTAGGAATGGCAAACCTGAATTATGCAGAAAACATAGTTTTATATGTGTTCCTGAAGTTAGGGGAGTAGATTAATTCAATTACTCAGAAAAGTCACAAAGAGACACAACCTTTCCAAATTTCAGGGAAAATATTCAATTGCATGTGAGAACAATACAATGCCTGAAGATGCTTCTTCCATGTGAGTAGGTGATAACGTAAGAAACATAAGTTTCAGCATTTTCATAGACCTTTAAATATTTTGAACCTGTAGGATAATTTCCCAAATGTGGAAAGCCAGTGTTCTGTAGTCTCCTGAAGGCCTTTAATATGCTCATACACATTGTTATCCCCGTCTACCACTCTCACCCCTCCCAACAGCCGGTACCCACTGCTCCCACTCCCATAGGCTTCCAAGTTCCCAGGAAATCAACTGAAGGCTTTTCTAATTTTTTTTACCTTTGACAAGGAAAATATGCTTTCCCAAGCCTATAGAGAAGGCTCTTTGCATCCGTGCATTCCACATCCATACATTCAACCAACAGAGGACAGAAAATCTTTGGGAAAAAGATTGTGTCTGTACTTAACATGTGTCAATTTGTTCTTCTCGTCATTATTCCCTAAACAATACAGTATAACGACCATTTCCATAGTATTTACATTGTATTAGGTGCCATAAATAATCTAGAGATAATTTAAAGTATACAGGATGATATGCATAAGTTACACATAAATACTACACTGTTTTATATAAGAGACTTGAGCATCTGTAGATTTTGATATCCAAGGTAGATCCTGGAACTAATTCCCCACAGATACAGGACAACAGTACAGTATACATTTCCAAGGTCTCCTCTGTATCACCATTTTTTTTTTTTTGAAAAACAGCATGGAAAGCATTTTTATAGGCCATAAAGTTGTTTTCAGTGTTTTCATCACCAGAGAAGGAAGACAAAGCCAAATGGGTGTGGGAAGTGTCAAAAAGATAAAAAGCCTGGTATGCATTCTGCCTTCTCCTTATTTCAGTACTGAACCTTATTAGGGGTAAAGAGCACTGAGGCATCTCTAAGGGGAACGCGATGCCTTCTCCCTGAGCTGCAGCAATCTCAGTTATGGATGCGGACCAAGAATAACAAATGAAAGGTTCCCAGTCTCCGTCTAAGTGGCAGTGTCCTCAAGACACAAGTGTAGTAAGTACTGCACAGTTAGACGTCACGCATCCCCGTACATATGCTGAAATTTTACAAGTTTTAAGATCAAAACAGGTGTTTAAAATGATAGCTTTTGCTCCAAGGCCTAGAAACAGGAGAAAGTCACTGTTTCTCTGCTTTCAAGAACCAACTGCTCAGAAGGGGAAAAAAAAACTGTTTAAAACTTCATGCCATAATTCTACAATTGATTATTAGTGCCACAGAGAGCACAGAACAAATTTATTTTCAACCACTGAGAATAAAAAAAATAAAAGATGTATCTTTAAAGGGTATTTTTAGCATAATAAGTGATCGCGGGGTTATATATAGATTTTGTTTCACTTTCTTCCAACTGTGAATGTGATTGTTTTCATATGCTTGGGAAATTTGCATATAATGTGTGCTATTTGTATCATGGCCAAATCACTTGAATTCAAGCTCAAACTGCTCACTGAAACAGGACTGAAGCCCCCTGAGATAAATATACTTATCTTTCATTTCTTAAGGCTCAAATCCAGGAAAAGATCTTCCCCTTTTCCTAAATTTGCCTGCCTGGCAAATTTGCAAATAATTATCCAATTCTCACTGCTAGGAAAACTAACAATTGGATAAAGCATCAATAATTGTGGTCCACAGCTTGGGAGGGAAGAGAAGAAAAAAATAGCAAATGCAAATGTATTTGACTTTTTACTATGTTACAGGGTGAATTCATTTAAAAAAAAACCTTGCTTGTGAAACTTTTCAGCCGTAGAAAACATCTTCATATGCTTTTTTATTGATTGAAATATTATTTGCATACTGTAAAGTTTATCATTTTAATTATACAATCAAGTGATTTTTAGTATATTCACAAAGTTGTGGAATCATCACTGTTGTCCAACTGTAGAACATTTTAATCACCCTAAAATGTAGGCTTGTACCTATTAACAATCACTTCTCATTTGTCTCTTTCTCCAGCCCCTTGAAACCTCTAATCTACTTACTGTCTATATGGATTTCTCTTTCTAATACTTTATATAAGCAGTGTCATTTGATCTGTGTTCTTTTATGTCTGGCTTCTTTCAGTAGCATCATTTTATGGATAAGGTAGATAGGCCCATGGTAGGGAAACAAAGTCCAAGTTGCATGAATTTTTCTGGGCATATCCAGAACTAGAACCTGCTCTTATGAGATCTGCATTTAGCAGAATACTAGCTGAGCACTTGCTGGGAGCTCTATTCTCAAGGGGGCTTTCAACCTCATTGGAAATGTCACAAAATTTAAAAAAAAATGTGTTTATTGTAACTCTCCTCTGAGAATGCTATCTGAGATTGGAAAAAGACTTTGATAAGCTACATAGGATGTCAGAGGAAATATGAACTCACTGCTTAACATGGCCAAGTCCAAAAGATCACACCTAAATTGTCCTATAACAAGTATGGATTTGGTGAAGAATATGCCATTTGTGTTGCTGAGTGGGTACATGAGATCGGGGCTGAGTCACCCAAAATAAACTTTGAACACATATTTAACAAATGCATTTGTGAAGGAATGCTAAGGAATTATCCCATCCAAGCCCTCTTCATTTCCACTCGGCTCTCACATTCAGGCCCCTGGTTCCCACAACAAGTCCCCTCAGTTGAAATTTTTACAATACTGAATTGATTTTGATGAAACCCATTCTGCCTGAAATATTCCCTCTTGAACTCAAACCCCATAGCAACCTCATCCTCTTGCTTCATGAAATCAGTCTATTTCCATCACTGTAGACCTGTAAGCTTTCTTACCTCTCTCAATGATCTTTCTCCATCTGAGATAACTCACCATATCTTTTTTACTGTCGCCCATACTGGATTTCAAGTGAACCAACGTAAGTAACTTATCTTCCTAAAGCCCTAATGTGCTAATTATATTCTCTGTCCCCAGTTCCGTACCCACCTAGGGCCAGGTTTACACACACCTCTGTGGCACTACTTTGGTGTGGAGTCCACTTTCTGTCCATGATGACTTTCCTTTTATTAGGTTGGTGCAAAAGTTATTACAGTTTTTGCCATTACTTTTAGTGCAAGATTGGAAAAAGACTTTGGTTGGCATGGGATGTAAGAGAAAATATGAGGAATTTGATCATTTATTCAGGAACTCCAGGACTCCAGTCTGCCTATTCTCATCCAAAGACTAGAGGCCTTGGGACTGAAGTTCTTCTGCACCCCTAGATAAGCCAAGGCACTACCTAATAGCAGATCATTAGTTGGGGATTATTCTTCAAATTTCCCAATTTTAAGCTTACTTGCTAGAAGAGCATTAAAATGGCAGTATAGTGCAATGTTTTAAAGGTATGAGTACGAATTTCATGAAGAATGTACCATTTGTGTTGCTGAGTGGGTATATGAGATCAGGGCTGAGTCTCCCAAAATAAACTTTGACTACATATATAACAAATACATTTGTGAAGGAATGCTAAGGAATGAGCCTGTCCTAGAATGGCCATGATTTGTAACTCAGGTTTGACTACTTCTTAGTAGCCGTATGACTTTAGCCAAGAATCTTAACTTCTCTAGGCCTCAGTTTCTTCATCTGTAAAATGAGGATAATAGTACTTCCTACATTATAAAGTCATTCTGAAGACTAAGTAACCTTCTATATGTTAAATACTTAGATAAATACTTGTACTATAGAAATTCTATAAAGTTAATAACCATTATTTTCTCTACACACAAGTAGCTCCTATGCAATATTTACATGGAAATGTTCAGATTTTTCATTTGTTTTTCATAACACTTTAAAATATCAACCAGGAGAAAAAGTGCTAGACTTGGAAATAGGAGGTCTCAAATCTAGTTCTGATTGTATCACTAAATAATATTTGGATGTGCACATTGAATTTTTTTAAGATGGATGAACATTTTCCCATACTCATACCTGTAATGTATATATTTGTGAATGCTATCTTTATAGAAAGTGGAGATGTAAAAATCTAAGAAGCCAAGTTAAGTTAGTGGCTTCCTAATGAATAAGAGGTCCATAAATGATTCTTCTCTCTAAAGTTGATTAATTCTTCAGCTCAGCAATACACATTCATCTTTCTGAGTTGTCTTTGCTCTTAAAGAAAAATTTCATCAAGCATATCACTAAATGATGAGGAGAAATGATGGCTTATACAAATCAGGATACCCAAAAAGTTAGCCAGATGGGCGCTGTGTCAACAGCTTCCCCCCTTCCTATTGTGCTACTAAATCTTTTTAAGTGTCTCTGTTTAAACTCTTCTCTCTTAAGTACCACTCCCTCTAAATAAGATCATTTTATCCCAACCAGTCTTCTAAGTAGTATGACCCAGCCATCTAGAAAAGGTGCGAATATTCTTGCACTCTATCTAGAAAGTGCAGTACATAACCCAGACTCTCTTCCTTTATGTTACCCTACACTCTCTGGTTACCTTAATTTTAATTATTAACTTAGTGTGTCTCCCTTTTCTTATGCCCAGACTGGGTGTTCTGAAAGAAGAGATTGGGTTTTGTGCTCTTTAGATTGTCAGCACAGAGGATTTAATCAGTGTATTAAAAATGTTTGGCTTCTGTGGAGTACATATGGTAAGTGATGTCGAACGTCTCTTTATCCAACATATGCACTAGTCCTTTTTCACGTATCATCGCTCTGCCTGGAATGACTCCCAGTTTAATGAATCACCCTTCACAACCCAACTAAGACATCACTTCCTTTTGTGAGTTATCCTTGAGTCCGTTAGATATTCCCTTCTATGTGTCTCAATAGTATCATTTTGCAGAGGTCACAGATTTCTCCTATGGCTATTTCTATAGTCTTTGAAATAATTACACTGATTTTTAAATTTACATTAAAGTAATTTATTTACTTACAAGCCTGTTTTTTTCATAGAATATGCAGTCCTCAAAGACAATAAAGGTACCTCCTTAATCAGTATTCCCACAGCTTAGCACAGTGCCTGGTGCATAAACAGGTGCTCAGTAATATCTGTTGATTGCAACTATATTGAACTAATTTCAATTGCACTGAGTTCAAATTTACAGAGAAAATTTATCACGGTGAAGAGTTTGTGGCATAATTGATATGGCCAAATGAAATGGGTAAATTACAAAATATGTACTCTTTCTTTGGGGAGCTTATAAATGATTTTTACCATTGCAACAAAATATTTTAAAATGTTATTGGAAGTTTTCTTCTCCTGATGTTTCCTTCCTCTCTGCACATGTGAAAGTATCCATTTGTTTCCAGATAAAATAGGATTAGAGAAGAAGAAATGGAAAAATAGTCAATATTCAGCTTTTATCTTCCAAAATGGCATGTAAAGCCCAAAGGAAGACACAAGTTTTACAAAAAGAATTTCATGTGTATGTATGAAAGAGAAAAAGGGATTCCTAAATTCAAAAATCTATCCTTGTATAGTGAGAGAAAATCTTGAAGGTTTGAACATGGAGTATTATTGTGAGACATGGATACAGAGAACTCCACATATGGCCAAGGATGCTTCTCCCCATTTCAAAAGGAGGTAGAGAACTTTCTACTTCAAGGATGAAATAATGGTTGGAAATAATTTGAAGGGATTAAAGGTAGAGAAGGGATTCTTCTTTGCCTTTGAAGGGATTTATAGTTTCTATCACCTTTTGCAGACCTCAACCATGGGGTGAATTTGGGGGGTGGTACCCTGGAGATAGAAACCACAGATGGGTCATATGGGGAGCCAGAAGCAGTTGGAGCACTTGTTTCATTTCCAGTTAAGGTGAAACTGTCTTCTAACATGGGGTGAGTAAATGCAACTAGGACAGTAGCATGAAAGCTTTAGTCAGAGCAAGGACACTAAGGGTACACTTCTACTTTCTTACCTTTCGTGAGCAGGAAATTTCTAACTACCTCATAGGAGATTCAGAAGACCCTGGGTAGGGAGTGCTGGAGGCTGAATTTGTGAATGGTGATGGGAGGGGCAAAGCCTCTGAGGATACAGAATAGTGTTCCCAATTTCAGGAGTAAATGGAATGTGCAGCTACAGCCAGGGTGAATTCCTGTGGAAGCTAGCTACTCAGAAGAGGTAACTGAGCATCACTTGTGCCAAAGTAACTTTACCTCAGTAATAAATAATTCCTCAGAGGAATTCCTTTCCAAATACTAAGGAGAAAAGGCATCCCAAACACAGGGCAGCACCAAAGTATAGAAGCTTCCTCCTTACTCAGGTCCCAGTTTGGATAGAAAGCAGAGAAGAGAGATTTCCTAACAGAAGAAAGAAATATCCTTAATAGGAAACTTTAACATTAAATCTACAAATTATTTGTACAAGTAGGAGTAAGGCAAGAGAAAAGAAAGAAGACTGCTTCAAACTGGAAAGGAATGGGAAGTTAAGGACCAGCTCCCAGCTTCTTTCGTCATCAGCAGGAATGGGGGCCCAGCACAAGAAAGAATGTTTTTCAAAATCAAGTGGCTTTTAAAAAAATTTTATTTTCTGCATTTTGTTTTATGTGTAAATTTTGACTCCACTGCACATTGTTTGGGTTCACACAATAGTTTTTGAGAAGAAAGAATTGCCTAGACCAGATGGGAGTTCTCCCTAGACCAGCTGTCTGGTCTTTGTTTGCAAACCACAGTTAAACCATCAAAAGGGCCCAGGAGTACATTAGCAGAGCAGATGATAAAAGGTCAAGAATATGGGCTATTTAGATATAGATGAAATATGACAGATGAAATACTAAACTAATCTAGAAAGACCAAGAGGGAACTGACATTAAAGTTTGGGTAAGAAACTGTTTACCCAAGATGCTGCATAAACAACAAGGACCACTATGGCTATTGAACTATGCTTGGAAAGCAGTCATCTCCAACAAAAGTGCTCAATAAATATTGGGGTCCTGACTATTCATGGATTCCTTTATTATCTTTGCTCCCCAATTATATTAAGAAAATCAAGGAAATTAAATTAAGATTTTATCAAGAATCTGGAAAATACAATTATTCTGGTAAATTGAGTGTTCCAGTTAACATCTATCACCTATAAGGCTTACTAACTATTCAAGAATTTAAAATGCTGTGTATTAGTCAATGATCTCTAGAAAAACAGAACAAATAGGAGATAGATAGTTAGACAGATAGATAGATAGATATGGTCAGCTCTCTGAACCCATGGGGAATTGGTTCCAGGACATCCCACAAAAACAAAAATTAGAGAACGCTCAAGTCCCTTATATAAATTAACATGGCACAATTGGCCCTTCAGCTCCATGATTCTTTGTCTGTGGGTTCCACCAATCATGGATGAAAAATAAGTTCTGTTGGCCCAACATAATCACTGGTTTTGATCTATAGTTCGTAAATCCACAGATGCAAAACCTGCATATATGGAGGGATGACTGTATTGAAAGAGAGAATGAGACTATAAGGAACTGGTTCGCATGATTATGGAGGCTGAGAAGTCCCACAAGCTGCCATTTGCAAGCTGGAGATCTCAGAAAGCTGGTAGTATGATTCCTTTCAAAGAAGGAAGGATAAATGATTGATTAATTTATTAAGACTTGACACAAGAAACTCATGTTTGTATTTGGCACGAGACAAGTGTATCTTGTTCTGGTGTCCAAAACCTACTCTTGAGAACCAGAAAAACTGATGGTGTAAGCTCTACTTCAAGTCTGAAAGCCTGAGAACCAGGAGTGCAGCTAGTACAAGTCTCGATCTGAGGGCAGGAGAAGTCTCACTTTGCTCAGTTGGGCAAACAGAAAGACGTTTCCCTTCTCTGCCTTTTGTTCTATTCAACCTGCAATAGATTGGATGATGTCCATCCACATTAGGAAGAGCAATTTTCTTTACTCAACCTACTGATTCAAATGGTAATTTCTTCCAGAAACAGCCTCACAGACACACCAGGAAACAATGTCTAGCTAGCTATCTGGGCACTCTGTAGCCCAGTCAACTAAACACAGAGTTAACCGTTATGCGAATTATTTGAAAATTGTTAACCCTATGGATGTAAGGATGCAAAAAGAATGGCTATGCTGCCTACCTCCAGGTTGCTCTCAGGTCTAATTCTTTATTGTGACTGAAAGTAGAGCAGTCTTGAAAAGGGAATGTTTCTCTCCAGCATCGCCTAACAGATGAATTTAGTGATGGTTTATAGCTCCCTGTTGCTAATCATGATCTCAGAAACTGTACAATTTCTTTGCTGTCCCATTGGTATATATGCCTGTGTCATCTTTACATGAAACATTATTTTCATGCCAGCTCAGCATTTATTTTTAATTTGTTGTTTTCCGTCTTGCCCCAAGAGAGCAGAGGTTCCATTAACCAGCATGACTCCCAAGAATGGTGTTTTTATTTTTTCCTCTCAGATAAATATGTGACTTGGAATAATGAAGAAGTACTCAAGTCACAGAATCATAGACCCAAGTCACAGGTTTGTCTTTGCCGTTTATTTTGAACACAATCCTTCCCATCATTTTTCAAATTTGAAAAGTTAGAAGATTGCTATCATAATCTCTCAAGCTTTCCACATGCTCTGAAAAACGATTAAGTATATGCCTAGGTTGTTGTCTTAGAAAAAATTTAGTATGCCTATGGTAATATTAGATGAAGACAGGAAACAAAAATAAACAAGATGAAGTGCTTGCCACTGAGTATCTCAGAATCTGGTAAGGAAGGTATATAAATCATTAACCACAGTACTCTGTGATGAGTGCTAATTAGGGGATATACTTGATCTAACCTATTCACACCATCTCATTATCAAATTCAAGAGACTACAAAATGATTACCCAAGGTTAGGGACTCTTTAAAAAACATAGGTAACTTTTTTTTTCCTTAATCCACTTGAAACCCTGACCTCTCTTCTAGGGCATTACCACAAGGTTCTAACTCCATGCACTAAACAGTATTTTTCTTAAGTGTGAGAACAGAAGAAAGAAAGGCTAGGCTTAAAAGGAAGGAAAAAGGAACTCAAGAGCAAAGGCCATAACTTAATTTTTTTAAAAAATTGATGGAGCACAATGGCTCGTACCTGTAATCCCAGCACTTTGGGAGGCCAAGATGGGAGAATCACTTGAAGCCAGGAATTTAAGACCAGCCTGGGCAACACAGGGAGACCCCTATCAAAAGAAAAGTAATAATTAAAAATTAAATTAGAAAATATATATTTGAACATAGTTTTAAAAAATTAATTTCCATTACCTGGCACAGAGCTTGGCATGATACATGTACATGTGTTCAGGTACATGTTCATTTATTCATTCACTCACTTACTCAATTGGTACATATTGAACATCTGCTATGTGCCAAATGCTATGCTGAGTACTAGGACACAATGATGTACAAAGCATCCAAGGTCCCAGTCCTCAAGGAACTTATATTAAAGTAAAAGGTGGACTATATACAGGGAAACAAAATATTTTGATAAGTCTTTTGAAGGAAATAAGTGGTGATAAGACAGAAAGCATGGAGAGAGGGTTGCTGCATGAAGCAGGCTGATCTGGAATAGTCAGTCCCTTTGAGACGTTAACAATGTAAAGGCTCTTCTTGGTGCATAGGAAGGGAAGAAAGAACACAAGACCTCCAGGATCATATTCAGTGAAGACAGAGGATGGAAACAACATGACTTTGTGAAGGTGAGTAGTTCAGGTCAGAGCCTAATAACATGGCTGCAAGGGATGAGAAAAGGGGAAATATCAAATATTATACTTAAATTTAGCTAAATGAATGGAAAGAAGAAAGGAGAGGAAGAAAGGAGGGAAGGAAAGGAGGGAGGGAAAAAGGGAGGACAAATAATTGATTAATGTACTGACTGCTGACCTATATTTTTGTGTAGACATAGGAAAGGTGCATTTTTCTGGAGTCTACAACCTAAAAAGTTATGCTAAATTCTACGATAAGTCAAAGTAGAGCATTAAAAAAGAATACTCAATTAGAATATAGGCTCTAAAAGAAGCAGTAAAGCCCTTTGATACTGATAGAAGCTTGGATAATTTGGGCAGTTAATCATTTTCTCTCTGTGATTCCACAGGGATGAAAGGCAAGATTTATCTTCAAAAGTGAGTGGGATTAACCAGGTTACAGAATAGAAAAGCACATCTCAGGCAGGGATAACAGTGTGTACTGATAAATGGAGACATGAACAGCCTGGTACACACACAAGAAGTTTCCAAGTAGTTCAGCAAAACTAGAGGAGCAAGTGGAAAGAGTGTCGAGAGATGAAATTGAAAAGTTGGGTGGTATCAGATCAAGTCGTGTTTTTTATGCTGACAAAGAGCTTACTTGTAGCGAATGCTTCTGAAGCTCCAGCTCTGCTGATATTCTGTCTGCTGCCCAAACAAGCCGAGTTCCTTCCTGTCTCAGGACCTTTGCAGTAAGTTATGTTTCTGATTTCCCTACCCCAGGGGCTCTGTGCTGACTCCTTCCCAACAATTGCCAATCATGTCTCTGCATAAATATCTCCTTAGAAGGAATAATTCCTGTAGCTCAGTCTTAAATTGATCACCAATTTCTCCATCACTCTGTTTTGTTTTCTCCTTAGCATTTTCTATTACCTTGGATCATCTTGCTTAGTATGTGTTTATTTGTTTATCTTCTGCTTTTCTCTACTGGGATAAAAGTTAACCAGAAGAAATACTTTCTATTTTATGTACTACTGTATTTCCAATACCTGCAACAAAATAGTAGGTGCCCATTAAGTATTTGTGGAATAATTGAATGTGAAAGCATTGTTTAGGGAGGTACATGGTCTGACACATTTTGGAATATCAGTTTGATTGCAGTATGGTAGGACTGTATCTTCCTGAAGGACAAAGTTCTAAAGTCAGTGGGATATTTATTTAATGTACAATTAAAATTATCTTGAAAATGAATTAGAAAGGTGTGCAAGGCCACTTTGTAGACTGACGTATCCTTCAAGGAGAGTAGGTTCAACACCCCTAGAGTTTTTTACTTTCTTATAGTTCTAGAAAAGGATATGTCCCTCTTTCTGCCCTTGTCACACTATTCAGCACATTACTGAAATAGAAATTAGTAGAGCGATGGGAGAAATAACCTGAACAATTTATTGTTTTGTCCTTTTTGAGATTGCTTGTTGCTGAATTGGTGTGAGCTTAGTTCTCATATGATACCACTTTGTGAAAGGTAAAAGTAGAATGTCTAAGTTTTGAGGCTGTAAGACCACTTAACCATAGCATTTAATCACCTCTTAATATGAAAACAAACAAACAAAAAGACATCACTTTATCTTTTTCAATCTTGTGAGACCCAATTTTATATATCTGAGAGGTTTCTGCAGTGAACTGAATGTTATTTTGGTTGGTTTTGAATCCACTTTCTTTACCCCAGGCATAGTTTGAACATTGTTGCAGAAGATGCATGGTAGTTAGTGTATCTATTGACTTCTAATGACCTGGATGGTTATTTTCCACTGTGTCAGTCCACTTGTCCTGTTCTTAGCCACACCAGTAAAATTTACAGCACTTTGAGACATTAGCAAATATCAGATGAGTCAACATTTTTCCCCTTTTCTTTCATATCCCAAAAAATATTAAATACCAAAGTTTGGCAAAAATCAGGTTATTCATTTCAATGTCAGTTCTCAAAAACTAGCCTCTCTTTCTGCCTCATAAACATGCAATCAAATTTTGTCTTTTTTTTTCCTGTTCCCCACCCACCTCTATAAAATGTAATCCTTTGAGACATTCCCAAATATTAGATGAGTCAACATTTTTTCTCTTTTCCCTCCTATCCTAAAAAGATCAAATATCAAAGTTTGGCAAAAATCAAGTTGTTCATTTAAATATCCGTTCTCAAATACTGGCCTCTCTCTCTGCCTCATAAACATGAAGTCAAATTTTGTCTTTTCTTCCAAACAATTAGGGATGGAAGAAATATTAGCTCTCCCTTCCACCTAATTCGCAAACATTGCTGTCTAACTTGGGGTGAGACGCAATTTTGTCCTAAATGAGGGTTTGTGTATAAAAGACGTTTGAAGACTGCTGAAAATGTTCTATCAGGAGCCAAATGTTTTGTACTTCTGTCTGCTTTTTGCCGCCCCTCCCTCTCTCACACCCCTATTCCAAATATGTATTCCTTAAAGTATGTGAATAAGTTGCAGATTATAATAGTCATAATTTGGCTTAACACTGTAGGTTCACGGGTTGAAAAGAGACTAAATACACCTTTGGAAAATGGAAGTATTGTCTCAGTACACCCAGGCACCAGTCCTCACTCTTCTCATCTTAGCTAGAATGGATTTATTTCTGTATCCATCTAGTGCTAAACAGGCAGATGCAGCGAATATCTCAATGCTTATTGTCCTTCAGGAAGGTTTGATGGACACATTTGTCCTGTGGAAATGTGACTATTAATCAGAATATGATCATTTTAATAATGCTTTACAAATCAAAAAGCATTACTGCTCCACAGTTGGATAGCATTGGGGAGTACTGACCACTCCATGCCACGTCTAGTGTTTATAAAGACAAATAGAGCTCAGAGAGGTAAGGCTTCATTTTTCAGTCTGGGCTCAGCAGATTTGTGAAGAAAGGAATCTCAGGCTCCCTGCTTTTGAGAGCTGTTAATAGGGGTAATTTATTCAACTGTTCACTGCCTCATTTTTTTCTTGTGAAAATTAAGGATAATAATAAACCACATCTCATAAAGTTTTGTGGGGATTTAAGGAGATAGTATAATAGAGGGATTAACATAGTAAGAGTGAACAGTCCATATATTTTAGCTATTTAATTATGTTAAAGAGACATCATAACCAAAAAGTAATTATGATGCTGATGATGATGATTCTCATTTTACATGTCCAGAGACAGAGTATCGGTGATGCTAAGAAACTTGACTACAGTCACAAAAGTCCTCAAGTCTTGTCTCTGGGTTCCAAGCTCCAAATTTTATCTTATTTCCAGACTCCAAGGGCTCAGGGAAGGGACTGGGGCTAAATGCACCTATGGAAGGGAACCTGTCGGTGCCCATAAGGATTTCTACTGTAAAACCTTTCTACAAATGAGCCCAATGAGAGTTTCCAAGTCTTTTATTTCCATTTTTATCCTCATGAACAAAGCAAGTATGTACTACAAGCCTAACTAGGATTTGACAGGAGGAGCCCCTTGTGCTATTTGAGTTACTAATGGGATAGCAAACAGTTCTTGTAATTTACTTTGTACTTTGATAATGTCTTGGCTTCAAGGGTCACACAGGCCTTTCCAAACATGAACTTATTTCCCTTTCCTAACGTTTTGAAGGGGTCAGAAAAGGTTAGCTTTATTTTTGTTTTGGAGCTGAGAAGACTGAGATTTAAAAGGCTATGCCTCCTCCCAAAGTTGTCCCGCAAACTGAGTGCTACCCAATCTGCTACAACTAGCTTCAGACACTAGAACGCACACAAGGAGATTTGCCCAGGATGTTTTACATTCTGACCTAGAAGTGCCACTGAATATTATTTGTGTTGCTTTTCTACAGGCCTCAAGCAATGCATAGAACAAACAAGAGTATATTGCAAGCCTCGCTTCTACAGGGACTGTGGAATCAAAAATGCTGAATGAACAGGAGCAAGCCGAAGTACAAAATGTATTAGTTACAAGAAAATACAGCTTACTACATCAAGAATGAGTAGGGGAGGCTTATTTATTTGTGTTAGAAGGTGGTGGAACAAGGAAGAGAAAATGTAGACATATGTGGACCACATTGCAGTACCTCTTCTGAATCCAGGAAATAGATTCATTCACTTAGGAACTGACTCCAGGTCCTACTTTAGATGGTTTCACTTATGTTATCTCATTTAATCTTCACAACAACCCCAGTTTCTGTAAAGTGTTACGCTTTGAGATGAAGGAGAGAGAAAGCCTAAATAGATTTTTTCTTTCACATACTTATTCAAGTCATCTTCCCACTGAATTCTTCCCTTCCAGGCTACTTTATCTAAAATCATGACCTCCTGTGCACTCCTATCCTTCTTCCTGTTTATCAAAAGCTAATATACTGATATGGATATATCTCACTGTTGCATAAGCTAATACACATATATATATTTGTGTGTATGTATATTAGATTGGTGCAAAAGTAATTGCAGTTTTGGCCATTATTTATTTATTTATTTATTTATTTATTAAATTTTTTTGAAAGAAAGAGAGAAAAGAAGAAAGAAAGAAAGAAAAAAGAATGTAAGAGAGAAAGAAAGAGGAAGAGAAAGAGGGAGAGAGAACGGGATTCTTGCTCTATTGTCCAGGCTAGAATGCAATCTAAAAATGGGTATTAAAAACCTCTTTTATGCCAATAATTGTGCTTAACAATGGAGACAGGAAGGAATAAGGGATGAAAATAACAAATGAGTAGCCAACCAATATTTTATTTAAACCTGTGAAATGCTATACAATTGCTGAGGAGTGATTTACTTCCAATTATGTGGTCACTTTTAAAATAGGTGTAACGTGATACTGAGAAAAATGTATGTTTTGTGGATTTGAGGTGGAGAGTTCTGTAAATATTTAAGTTTACTTGTTCCAGGTCTGAGTTCAAGTCCTGGATATCCTTGTTAATTTTCTATCTC
>CAUYLG010013236.1:0-29605 GCA_963573385.1 Cacajao melanocephalus | reverse complement strand
TGCTTTTATACTATTGGTGGGAGTGTAAATTAATTCGACCATTGTGGAAGACAGTGTGGCGATTCCTCAAGGATCTAGAAATAGAAATACCATTTGTCCCAGCAATCCCATTACTGGGTATATACCCAAAGGATTATAAATAATTCTATTATAAAGACACATGCACATGTATGTTTATTGTGGCAATGTTCACAATAGCAAAGACTTGGAACCAACCCAAATGTCCATTGATGATAGACTGGATAAAGAAAATGTGGCACATACACACTCCATGGAATACTATGCAGCCATAAAAAGGATGAATTCATGTCCTTTGCAGGGATATGGATGAAACTGGAACTATTATTCTCAGCAAACTGACTCAAGAACAGAAAACCAAACACCACGTGTTCTCACTCATAAGTGGGTGTTGAACAATGAGAACACCTGGACACAGGGAGGGGAACATCAAACACTGGGTCATGGGGGATGGGGAGCTAGGAGAGGAATAATGGGGGATGGGGAGCTAGGGTAGGAATAGCACGGGATGGGGAGATTGGGGAGGGAGGGATAGCATTAGGAGAAATACCTAATGTAGATGACAGGGCGATGGATGCAGCAAACCATGGCACATGTATAACTGTGTAACAAACCTACATGATCTGCACAAATACCCCAGAACTTAAAATATAACAAAAAAATAAATATAGAAAAAGGGATGGGAGAGCTTATTCAATAATGTCATTTTATGCAGCTTTTAAGGTCGTTCTGAAAAAAAAAAGAAATGTGTAGTAGTTAAATTAATGTTTTATAGAATTGCATCACTAATGTGCATCATAGAAGAAAAGAAGTAAAAGACAAATTTGTCATTCTAAGATTTCTCTCTTCATCAGTAAACAATATAGTGCTGTGAATCCAGTAGACAGGGAACAAGCAGCAATGATAGAATACAACATAGAATCAGTTAAACTGCATTTACAAATAAGTAATAAAAACCAACAAGAGCAATGCAGCCACAGATCTCAAGGGCTGCCTCTGCCAAGTGACATCATCAATATGGATTTCTACTGCTCTTTCCATCCTAGGATGATCCATATTGATTGTAGAGGCCAACAGAATCCAAGTCCATAGGCTCAATCTATTGTGCTGTGGTCCATTTTTCTCCAGCTGTGATTGTGACTATCATTCATTAAACTTGGCTGTCTTATTACTTCTTGTATTATAGATCATCCTTGTATCTATGGCTCATTCATGTATATAATTATATTAATTCATTCATTCATCCTGAAGGGGCTATTAGCAGAAGGAATATTATCTGGGAAATAAGTTTGTGTAAAGTTTTACTTCAAGTTCTGGTGCCTTCACAATGTGGAAATAGGCCATATACACAAAATAAAACCATTTACAATCATTCAGGCAAATGAATGATCATTTCTAGGTTATTATTTAATTTACGTAAAAATGCTGTAAGACTCTAGATATAAGTTAGTACTATTATTATCATCTCCAATTTACTTATGAGAAATTTAGGCACAGAGGGGTTACAGATTGTTACTAGCAAGTTGCTTGTAGTCATCTAGCTTCTCAAGACATCCTGACTCCTATCCTCAACACCTTCCTTGCAAGGAAGCATTTTCAACTGAGTAGTCATGGCAAGATGTACCAAAAGAGACCCAAAATTAGAAAGGCTGAATGCTATACTTATATTGACCATATGTTGCCTCCCTGTGAATATTAAACTTCTCCCTTTCTTTAGAAGTAAAATGAAAAATTAATATGGGGTCAGTCATCAACTTTAGATAATAAATTTGTATTAATCTAAAGCAGAGGCTGATCAAATACAGCCCTCAGGTCAAATTTAGCCACTGCTTGTTTTTGTAAAAAAAAAAAAAATACAGTGATACAGCTCTATCCACTTATTACAGTCTGTGAATGTATATATGCTACAATAAGTAGTTGCAGTATAAACTATCCGCCACACAAAACCTAAACTATCATCTTTTGGTTCTTTACAAAGTTTGTCCGACTCTAGTATAAGCCAATCATAGTGATTCCACTTGTCTTACACTGATTGGTTTAAATAAAGACAGGCAGTATTTTCCATGCCAATGAGATGCCTGGGAAAGTTTATTGTATCTGTTGGGGCTGTGGAGCTAGGCAGAATGGAAGCACATGGGAAAGTGTACTCTTCAAAAGGAAAATAAGGAAATGTTTGCTCTTTCAGCCTTTGAACATTGCTATTTGAAGATATGATACAAGGCCTTTGTCATGGGTTGAACTGCGTTCTCCCAAAAAATATATGTTGAAATCTTAACTCTCATACCTCAGAATGTAGCTTTATTTGGAAACAGGGTCATTGCACATGTAATTAGCTAAGATGAGGTCATACTGGAATAAGATTGGCTCCTGATCCAGTATGACTAGTGATCTTATAAAAAGACGGCCATGTAAAGACAGATACAAGGAGAATGAAGGCAGAAACTGAAATGATGCATCCACAAGCCATGGAATGCCAACAAACCACTAGAAGATAGGAGGGAATCATGGAATCATGAAACAGATTCTTCACATGTCTCACATTAGGAACAAACTTAGCCCACACCTCAATTTCAGACTTCCAGTCTCAGAACTTTGAAACAACAAATTTCTTTTGTCTTAGCTACCTAGTTTGTAGTACTTTGTTAGCAGACCTAGTAAACTAATACAAGGTTGCTGCAGCAAACCTATATTCCTAAGGGGTGTAGCCTGAGGACATGGGGTAATACAGTGAGGCTGATAGGACGCAGATGGAGAGTTGGTACAAATCTAAGTCACTGAGGATAATGTTGACCCACTGAGTTAACAAATCCTAAAATGTCATCTCTGGATTCTTATCTGTGATAACAAATTCTCTTATCATTTAAGAAATTATGCACATTGTTGTCTGTTACTTGCAACCTAAGCATCATAAATGATATACCACAGAGCTTGTATTTTCCTGAGCAATGTTGATTTCAAATACTCTATTTCACTGTCCACATCAGCACAGTCATACTTATTAGAGATTACAGTATTTTCTTTGATTAAAAAAAAAATTGCTTACTGAAGCAATACTGGTACTTGGAAGCAGGTAGAGAAGAAGAGGTGAAAGATTTAGTGACAGAGGTCAGGGCAGTAATGCACAGAGCCACAGAGAGTAAGGTGGTCAGGCTGCTAAGCTGTTAAGACAGATATCAACTATGACAATGCATTGTTCAATTATGAGATGTGATGAAGCAGAGTGGTAAATTTTGAAAAGATAGTAGATTTGTTACCAAAACAAACTGACGTCTCTAGTGAATAGCAACAATGTTTATATAAAGGCTAAAGATTTTTAAATTCAACAGTTAATAAAACACTGGTACTTTCACTGAACAACATAAATTAGCAAAATTTTAAATGCAAATGTTAAGAAAAGGCCATCTAGCTATCTGTACACATTTTAACTGCATGTATTTGCATGCAGATTGAGAGACAGAAAGCATTATGTGGTGACAAGAAAGGTCTCTGGGGGGAAATATCAATCACAACAAAGCTTTATATAAAGAAATGCCGTCTACCCCAGCTGTCTACTTCCAAAACTTAATAAGTCAATTATTTTCATGACTGGTTTTAGAGGAAAAGTTAGGATTCCAAATTAATACCTGTAGAGCTTTCAGAAATAATATAATCACCCCATTCACCGTCCATCCCCAGACTTACAGAATCACATCTATAGTTAGCCTAATATTAATAGTAGTCTACAGAGCAGAATGCCAGAGAACAACTAAGCATCATCTTTAGCTGAAAGATAAGGTGTCTCTCAAACTTAGTGCAAACTATTCTCAGAAAAGAAATGACTCAATGAGTAAGGTGTGAACAATTATCTGATTTATAAGTTTATACTATTTGATGATGATTTACAGGTATGGTACATGGAAAGAAATAAAGAGAAAGATTTCTTTTTAATTAAGAGGCTTCCCGAAAATTGACATTTCCTCTAACACCACTTAATTCAGCAAGCATTTCCACACACCATCACCCGGCTAAAAATGGTAGCAATGTCTCTTATTGGCTTGACTTCATGAGACTACCCTGACAAGCACTAAAATACCAAACTCATTTGAAAAAGATAAAAGTAATTTATATACATAATTAAGATTTAATAGAGAACTTACCACTCCTTATCCATTTCTGTAGTCAGCTCACAAGATCAGGCCCTTATCCCTTTAATGCTTGAGTTACTCAGCTGATTTTGGATCTTTGCCCTGTATTTCTATAAACAATTAACAAACCAGTCTTCTTTAAATGCCATTTCTAAGGCATTTAAATAGAAAAAGAGGAAGTCAAATGATCTAATGTCTCTTGCTGATGGTATAATTCTATACCTACAAAACCTTAAAGATTCCACCAAAAGACTCCTAGACCTTATAAATCACTTCAGAAAGTCTAAGCATACAAAAATCAATTTACGAAAATCATTAGTATTTCTAAACACCAATAATGTGCAAGTTGAGAACCAAATGAAGAACACAGTCCTATTTACAATAGACACACATACACACACACACACACACACACACACACACAAACACACCTATGAATACATTTAACCAAGGAGGTAAAAATAAAATCTCTATAAGGGGAACTACAAAGTACTGCTGAAAGAAATCAGAGACGATACAAACAAATCAAAAAGCATTCCATGCTCGTAGATTGGAAGAATCGATATCATTAAAATGTCCACATTGCCCAAAGCAATCTACAGATTTAATGCTATTATTATAAAATCGCCAACAATATTTTTCAAAGAATCATAAGAAATTATTCTCAAATTTATATGAAACTAAAAAAGAACCGGAATAGCCAAGGCAATCTTAAGCAAAAGTAATAAAGCTGGAGGTGTCATCTCACCCAACTTCATACTACAAGGCTACAGTAACCAAAACAGTATAGTACTGATACAGCAATAGACAAATAGACTAATGGAAGAGAACAAAGACCTCTGAAATAAAGTCACACACCTATAACCAACTGATCTTTGATGAAGTTAACAAAAACAAACAATGAAGAAAGGACTCTTTAATAGATGGTACTGGGAAAACTGGCTAACCACATGCAGAAAAATGAAACTGGACCCCTACCTCTCACCATATACAAAATTTAACTCACAGTGGATTAAAGACTTTACTGTAAGACTTCGAATTATAAAAATCCTAGAAGAAAACCTAGGAAATACTCCTCTAGACATTAGCCTAAGCAAAGAATTTAAGACTAAGTCCTCTAAAACAAATACAACAAAAACAAAAATTGATGATTAGGACCTAAATAAACTAAAGTGCTTCTGCAGAGAAAAAAATAAAAGAAAGAAAACTATCAACAGAACAAACAGACACCCTACCAAATGATAGAAAATATTTGCAAACTATGCATCTGACAAAGGACTAATATCCAGAATCCATAAAGAACTTCAACAAATCAGCAGGAAAAAAAACAACCCTATTACAAAGTAGTCAAAGGCCTTGAACAGATACTTCTCAAAAGGAAACAAACAAGCAGCCAACAAATGTAAACAATCCTGCACGTTGCTAATCATCAGGGAAATGCAAATCAAAACCATAATGAGATACCACCTCATACCAGTCAGAATAGTTATTATTAAAAAGTCAAAAAATAACAGATGTTGGCAAGAAAAGGGAAGGCTTATATACTGTTAGTGGGAATGCAAATCAGTTCAGCCCCTGTGGAAAGCAGTTTGGAGATTTCTCAAAGAACCGAAAATGGACTTACCATTTGATCTAGCACTCCCATTACTGGGTATATACTCAAAGGAAAACAAATCCCTCTACTGAAAAGGCACATACACTTGTATGTTTATTGCAGCACTATTCACAATAGCAAAGACATGGAATCAACTCAGGTGCCCATCAGTGGTGGAATGGATAATGAAAACATGGGACATATATACCATGGAATACTACACAACCATAAAAAAGAACAAAATAATGTCCTTTGCAACAACATGGATGGAGCTAGGGGCCATTATCCTAAGTGAATTAATGCAGAAACAGAAAACCAAATACCACATGTTCTCACTTATAAGTGAGAGCTAAGCACTGGGTACACACAAAGATGGAAACACTATATAGTTGACCAATCTGGCCAACTATATACTGTATATTCCAAAAGGGACGAGCGGGGAAGGGAGAAAGGGTTGAAAAACTTCCTATTGGGTACTATGTTCACTACTTGGGTGACAGGATCATTAGAAGCACAAACCTTACCATTATGTAATACACTCATTTAACAAACCTGCGTATGTACCCCCTGAATCTAAAATAAAATAAATTTTCTTTTAAAAATACCATTTTCATGCCTCCTATTATCTCTAGTGATTTTCTATTGTCTGTATATCTCAAATCCAAATACTGAATTTTTTATTTATTTTCTCATGTTATACCTCAAGCCTTTACATATCCTTTCATAATGCAACCAAAACAATTATGTAGATGACTTAAATAGTATTTGCGAAGTTTTTTTTCCTATTAAAAAGGAAATATACTACCAATAAAGGCTTTTGCATTGAAATGTAAATAATTTCCTTTAAGATTTAGTGAACTGCTTCTAGAACCCTTCTCCAACATGTCAGCCCAATTTTGATCTCTCTCTCTCATTTCTTTAGCACCTGGATATGCATAACACATTTACTAGGATGCTTTCTGCCTTCAAATTCTTGTCAAGTACATAAGTTTTGTTTTAACCTTCATGTTGAATTGGAAGCTCCTCAAGGGCAGGAGTCTTACCTTCTCTTCTTTTGTGTTGTCCTCAAAACCTACCAGCTCCACACAGACGCATATTCAAATGTATGATGACTGTCTAACTTAAACCTCCTTCATCTGAGTGTATAAAGCTCATCAGCAGCTGGTTGAGCATGCTGATTTGAAAAGCTGCTCCAATGTATACAATAAGTGATACATTTCATGTTTGGTGAATAACTGCTCCCACTTTAAAATTCTAAAGTGCAGCACAAAAATAGCATATGACAAGGCTGTCCATCTGGAAGTAATGTTCTATGCATTATAAAGTGAGAAGGCACTAAATCCTGAAGAGGACTGAAATTGGAGAGACCAGTGAAGTGTTTTGCCAACAGGAAAGGAAGATGATTGCTTTTCTCAAACTGTGCCATGTTGCCAAGTATAGGAATCCAGCTGTTGTGCAAGATTTATATTCATTTTACTTAACTATAAATGCATCATGCACCATTTTTCTTTAATTACTCAGATTAGCTGGGTAGGTGTAGGTGATGCACTGAGGTCTGAGTGTAATCAAAATGAGCTGCTGTGATAAAGTGAAAGAAAAATATTTTTGTAGTCAATGGGGAGGGGGGAGGATGTTTATGTGAAAAAATAAGATCTTGTCATTGCAACAATCTAATTAGCATTAAAATCTCCTTAGTTAGCCAGGACTGAGAATCTTCCAATTATACATAAAGTGATCTTGCAGAAGAAATCTATATCAATTTTTTTACACTCATAATTACTTTTTATTTTGTGTCCTCATATGCAGAGCATTCTGATAGGCAGCTTTATCCTCTGTAAGCATGCCTGCATGCCTCTTTCCTCAAATCTCTGAAAAGCCTTTAATTTCCGGAATTTTTATATCAGAATTCCTGGCCAGATTTCCAAATCCCCTATCAACTTTTTCTGCCCTCCCTAACTCAGTTCTTTTATGAGTTTCCCACCCAATTTTTTCTGTTGAGTACTTTAAAGATTTTTCTCAGAATGTTCCATATTCTCACAGTAGCCTCTGTTCCATCCATCATATTTGAAAACAATTTTTATCTCCTACTGTAAATCTTTACTGCCTTTTAAAACTCATTCCATATCTTAATAGTATCTGCTTCACCAGCATGTCTGCTTGTGTGCGAGTATTTTCATTAACTATATTTAACATCTGTCCGTGTACACATATTTTATTCATGGATAAATGGAATGCAACTTTGTTTCCCTGATTCAATTTATTACATTACAATTCTATTGGAAATACTACTATATTATATAATGCTGGTGTTGTGTAAATCCTCTTAGCATGTAGAATAATGTTGTGTACAAAGAGGTTATTAATTATCATAGCACTCAATCTAAGGTAATATACTTCAATTGTTATTTCCCTCCTATTTTTCTGATAACCTTTATTACCTCCTACAAGAACATGGTTCCTGTTGAAATCCCAGATTTTTATTCCCTTCACATGGCTCAGGAATAATTATCATATCAGTCATGATTATGTAGCACATTGCAGAAGTACAGTATTGCACAACCATTTATGATTTTCATTAATCACTATAATTACCACATTGCACTGAAATGCCTCAGCTGCTTGCCATGGATAGTACTGCAGTCAGTGTCAGCTCTATCTGTCCTCTAGTCTGCTCTGATTCTTGTGAACGCTCAAGTTTCTTAAACTTATAGCCTTCACTTAACACTATATCTTGTAAATGTAATCACCTTACATAGTCTTAACTTAAATTTCTTAGGCCTCTGCTTTGAGTCCCAATATAGTGCATTTCTTGGCCACGTCAGTACATTATTCTTGGATTTGTGAATAATGTGGCTTTTTAAGAAAAAGAATGAGATGGCAAGGTAAATATGTGCAACAGGATCTGTGGAATTATGGTTAGTTTAGGTGATTATTTTATCTTTTTAACAACTAATCTGCAAGAGAGAAAAGTGTTTAAAATTTTTTTTAAATTGGACTAGTTCTTAGTAATTCTCTGTTTGAAGAGTTACTGACCTGCATGACATAAAATATGAATGGGATAATTTAGCTAGTTAAGCATTCAGTGAGGATTCAACTGGGTCAGAGCAGTATCTTCTCTCATGTCAGGAAGTACTTCAAATTTTGTAACAAGCAGGGATAGGAATATGGTCCAGTAAATTTATAATTTCTTCATTCACTATTTCTCTAAATGAAAGAACAGATAAGGCTTTTATGTTCCCTGTGTTTTTACTGAAGGTATAAATCCCTCACTCTCTTTCTCTGTGTGTGTGTGTGTGTGTGTGTGTGTATGTACATATTAAACATTCTAGCCAGGTATGGTGGCTCATGCCTGTAATCTGAGCACTCTGGGAGGCCAAAGCAGTTGGATCACTTGAGGTCAGGAGTTCGAGACCAACCTGGCCAACATAGTGAAACCCCATCTCTTCTAAAAATACAAAAATTAGCTGGGCGTGGTGGTGGGTGCCTGTAATCCCAGCTACTCGGGAGGCTGAGGCAGGAAAATCGATTGAACCCGGGAGGTGGAGACTGCAGTGAGCCAAAATTATGCCATTACACTCCAGCCTGGGTGACAAGAGCAAAACTCCGTCTCAAAAAAAAATTATATATATATACAACTCAGGAAGCAATAGTAATGAGACATTTTTGAATGCCTCTGCACTGAACACAAATTTTGTGATGAACAAAATGCAACACAATCAGATGACACAAAATTTCCCCTATTTTACAGGAGCATATGTGTGTGTGGTGTTTGTGTCTGTTCTCTCTCTTTAAATAATTTTTTTCCTGTAAGTTATCCAGAACATTAAAATACTACTAAAGAGTTTTAACCCTCTTTTAATACAAGAATTTGGCAACAAAAATGGTCCTGTAAATAAGAATGACTTTTTAAACACTAATGTTTGAAGCTTTTAAAACAGAATTCTAGAGTGTGATGTTTCATAAGGATCACACAAAATCCTGTAGAGAACAATATGACTTTCAGTGGAGAAAGAGCGATGTACCACATATGGCTTACAAATTGCTTCATCGGATTCTTCACGTTTGCAAAACTCAACAACAGCAATTCCGATTGGCTCAACAAGTTTAGGCAATTACCTTACAGACGCAGTAACAGTGTGGAAAGTTCGGTTCAATTTCTGCAAGCGCTAGTCCAAATGAGAATTGCAAGCAAAGCAATGGGTAGTGATTTCGCCCCCGCCTCCCTCCCCGCCACCGCCCCCAGCTTTAATGCTCTAGGCAAGGGATTCAATCCGAAGGGCTGTGCTATTGAGAAAAGGGACAAATACTGAGCAGTGGGTAGTGATTTCAGTGCAGGCTGCTGCAGGCACTGGTAGAGAGGAAATAACACTTATCAGAAGCAAAAATAAAAGGTGACTGGGAATAATAAAAGTAAGACTATTGGTGAAAAGCAATATTTTTGTAAAATGATAAATGCAGAGAACAATATGTTCTCTTGAGACATAAAAACATTTATAAAGAAGTCATCGAATCTTTAGAGGGCTAGAAGTGTTAATAATGTACTTGGGGATGTTTAAGTTATTGTTACTGGTTTGCTGATAATGCTGTTTCTAGCTTCAAAATGGCTTTTGGGTAAGTAAGAATCTTCCATTTAAAATCTGTCTGCCCTGCTGACACTCTCTGATCATATTGCTTACTCAGACCAGGTGTTTCATGAAACCAGCTTTAAGTGCCAATAATGAAGCACCTTAGAGGGTCTGTGTCTCAGCACAGATGTATGTAGTTTTGAAGTCTGAAATCTCTGGTGTCCTCAAATTTGGAAATTTAAAGCAAAGAGCAAATAGTTTTCTTGTGTAATGTTAATGTCTTTCTCTTTTTCTTTAGAAAATATGTAGGCTTCATGTGTTAGAAATGGATGTTATTTTCCCTGCATTATGGCACTGTACGAAAAGATCTGTGAGGCAGAGAAGCTTTTATTCTCATTATACTGTATATGTGGAAGCACTAAGAAATATGAAATCCTTCACTGGTGCAGACTAAAAGATTTTCATTTCATCTGGAGAGGAAATGTGCCAAAGTGGCTGAAAATAATTCAAGTAATTGGCAAAGAGCTGTACTCTAAGGAGCCTTTTGGTGTAATTTGATTTTGTGCCTTTTAGGGGAGCAAGTGAGCTATGATTCTATCTGCCCCTGAGGGCCAAGAGATGTTTAAACATTACAGGATCCTTAAAGTAAATGATGATGAACCACGGTGTCAAAAGACAATCTAGAATTGTGATATCCTTAAATAGTAATAATAATAAGTATAACGCTCAATGGAGTTAGAGAATGTTCCTTATGGTGCGTAGTTTGTGCTCTGCCAAAACATTGAGAAAACAATCATGCTTAAAAGCTAGATGTTCCTCTGCCTACAAATTTAGCATAGGAAATTTAGAATAGGATTCTCGTTCGATGCTATAAATGCTGCTAATAATAAAGGATGAAAACAACCAACTAGGTCAGAATTAGTTATGTACTGACGAGCACCGACAGCATTACCACAGAAGTCCCTACTTACTGCAAGTCAGAGAAACTTGCAAAGCAGCCAAGTTTGTTTTGGCCGACTCCCACTTAAGCCCCTATCAACTTCCCCTCTCAGTATGGCCTCTGCACAGATCTTGGATCTTCTTCAAAGGGAGGCTTAGGTCTCTATTCATTCTCAATGTATGCCTCTCCTAGTGCACAAAAAAAGGCAGCTTTATGTGTTACTTTATTCTGGAAGATGCCAATTCCTTCAACATAATTTCAGTAGTGAAACTTGAAGCATATTTTCAACATATATTATTTTCAGTAGTGGACTTCTGAGCATTTTTTTTTTACACAAGGAGTCCTTAAACATTCTCCTTTTTCTGTAACTTAAATGTTAGGCAGACGCAGACTGAATTAATTTTCATATGGAATAAGTAGATTTGAGTTGTTCATTCACTCCAAGACTCTGCAGGTAACTTGTAACTTCAGTGCTGTGTATGATTACTTTCTTTTCCCTGGTTTATCTTCAAAATTAAGAAAGAGAAAGAAAGTGCTGCATGAGATACCTCCAGGACAAGGCCACACAAGTGTAGCACAGTATATGAATATCTGGGCTCTAGGGCACTCTCCTACAAGCAGACCAAACGAAACTGCAGGGTCCCTCCGAGATTTCCCATAGCTCAGTGGTTCTCAAACTTTAGCCCACATCTAAATCACTGGAGGGCTTGTTTAAGAACAGATTGCCGGGTCCCAGCCTCCAGAGTTCTTTATCAGTAGGTTTTAGTTGGGGGTGAATATTTGCATTTCTAGTACATTTCATGTTGATGTTAATGCTGCTTATCAAGAAGCTACCCCATAGCTCAAAAGCTACCCCATCTGTATAACTATTGTATTGCCTAGCCCCGCAATACAGGATCATCTAGCTATGTTGCGTTCTGTATGAGTTTCAGAAGTAGCAATATACGTGAACAAATTCTGTGTTCATGTTTTTATACAATTCTTTGAAGAAAATAACTCAATTTGTTTATCTGGTTCAGTGAAAAATAGAACACTTGAAAGTCAGTTCAGGACTTCCAGTTCCAGATGAGATGTTATAGATGCGCTTGTCTCTATTGTTCTTATTAAGAAATAGTAAACCCTGAACATTATGTATTGTGAAAGGAAAATTTCAGGGCCCCAAAATTACTAAGCTAAAGGGAAAAGTCAAGCTCAGAACTGTTCAGGGCAAACTTGCCTCCCATTCTGTTCAAAGTCATCCCTCTGCTCACCGAGATAGATGCATAGTCTGATTGCCTTTTTTGGAAAGGCTTATCAGAAACTCAAGAGTGTGAGAATTTATCTCTCACTTACTTGTGACCTAAAAGGCCCCTCCCTGCTTTGAGTTGTCTCCGTCTTTCTGGATGGAACCAATGCACTTCTTACATGTTGATTGATGTCTCATGTCTCCCTAACATGTATAAAAGCAAGCTGTGTCCTGAACAACTTGGGCACATGTAATCAGGACTTTTCGAGGCTGTGTCACACATATGCGTCCTCAATCTTGGCAAAACAAGCTTTCTAAATTAACTGAGAACTGTCTCAAATTTTCAGAGATCATAATATTAAAAAAAACAAACCAGCACTTTGAAAGGCGAGGCAGCGGATCACGAGGTCAGGAGTTCGAGACCAGCCTGACCAACATGGTGAAACCCCATCTCTACCAAAAATACAAAAATTGGCCAGGCATGGTGGTACATGCCTGTAATCCCAACTATTCAGGAGGCTGAAGCAGGAGAATTGCTTGTACTCGGGAGGCGGAGGTTACAGTGATCCAAGATCGCACCACTGTACTCCAGCCTGGGCGACAGAGTGAGATTCCACCTCAAAAAAAGAAAACAAACAAACAAAAAAATGAAAACGTAAGACTATGAGGAAGGAGAGAAAAAATGTAGATCAGCTGGGGATCTCAGGGCCTGAGGAATGACATAGCAGAGAATTCATCATATTTCCTTTTGGCCTCATATAGCCCATGCTGGATGCTGGAGAAGCAGACATCCAGAAATACCAGTGGTTGCATACCTAAAATCATATGACAAAACTAACAAAAGCCTGTTGCCTCTAGACAATGGACTAGATAAGGGAAGCATAATAAGACAAAACTTTTAGACATTAGCTGACTCCCGCCAACCAATATGTAAAAAACCACAGCCCACCTCCCACTCAGATCAGCAAAGGCCAAGTGGAGAGCCCAAACTTAGATCCTCAGTCAGCTGCAATGAAGCTCCCACCCCTGCCAAGCTTGTGTGAGAGCCAGGACCTACGTCTTTGCCTGGACGTTAAATAGCCTCTTCACTTCATGTTATCAACGGAGAACATACAGGAATTTGTACTCCCACCTCCAATCTGAGGTAGTGAAGGGCCTCCTCCTCCTCTCCACTAAAGCAGTATCAGAGGAAGCTGAGTGGGAAGCCTAGACTTTTACCACATTCCAGCAGTAACAAGTCTCTCCCACCACCTTAGTGTCAGCGCAGGCTACATGAGGATTCATAACAAGGAGATCCTCCCCTTACCACCCGCAGCGGTGTCAGCATAGGCTACTGAGCAGCCTGTACTTACCCTATCTAGTAGTTACAAGTCATTATCCCCAAGAGTGCAACAGAAAGGAATCTGGACTTCTTTCCCACCTGGCAGTAATGAGTTGGTATGGTACCCCACTTTGCACACCAGGATGGTATTACAGGAAGCCTGCTCAAACACAAGATTTAAGCAAGGCCAAAAAATGATATCTAGGACACAATAAAAAAGCATGTGTCTTTTTTTAAATTGTTAATTGGTCCTACACTTGCTCACTGGAAAACCAGAGACAAACATTCTAGTAAATGTTGCAACAAGAAATTTTCTACTCTTGTGATCCAAATCTTACAGTGACTGGTTTCTTAAACACAGGGTAAACTTGTCCATTTTGAGACAACTTACGGAGGTCAGTGGATGGTTGATATAATGCTGCAAATCAAAAGGTCTAAAATGATATGGATGGCTTTGTTTGCTTCTCATAGAGAGTGTATGGTATACTGGGAAGGTTTTAGAGTCAGTCAGATCCATTTTTAAATCCCTGTTTTTCTACTTACCAGAAATATGATCTTCATTAAATTTGCTAACCTGTCTAAGCCCTTAGTTTCTTTGCTTATAAAATATGGTAGTAGTAGGTGTTATAGTAACAATAGCAGTAGAATGATAGTGCAGAGGAAGCAAAATTCTACCTATACTCTCACAGTTTTTCAGCTAGGACTGAGGATTAAACTAACATAAGACAGATTAACAGGAGAAAAACATATAAATTTATTTACCATATATTTTGCATGACACAGGAGCCCTCTCAAAGAGATGAAGGCCCAAACAAGCACTTAGAGTTGAACACTTGTATACTGAGTTGAACAAAGAGTACAAAGTTGTAAAAATATGACAGGGAAAGGGAAGTTGGACTAGGATAGATAATCATGTAGAAGTGACTAAGAAAATAAGGGTTTGTTTAACAGGGTTTGCTTGAATAGACTTCTCTTGGTTTCAATTTGTCATCTCTGGTAAGAAGAATGCCTTTGGCCTTTCTGCCTCCAGTTGCTGGGAGGACATCATCCACATGGGAATCTCATCTCCTGCTTTAAGTTAAGTTAGAGCACCTTTTCCTGAATCTGTTGTTGGTTTTCAGTGTTTTTAACTCAAAGCAATCAAGATGCCAGAACACCATATTTTGGGGTGGTATGTTCTGAACTTCTACTGTGTAGCATTAATGTTAGTGGAAGTAGTAGTATGTACTAATCATTTTGCCCATATTATCTCATGGAATACCTTCAACAGCCCCTTGCAAGATAGGTATTGTATTGTTCACTGTAAAAGTAAGGAAACTGGGAAGCATTTAATTTGAAGAGTTAAGTAATTTTTTTAATATAACACAGCTCACAGTTGACAGTGCTGGAACTCAGAACCATGGCTGTTAACTTCAAAGCCCATACTTCATCAAGTACACAGTGAAGCTTCCCTAAATGCAACAGTGTTTGTTTGTAAGAGTATTTTGTGCAAACATAGTAGACATTTGATTACTGTTAGCTCCCTCACTACTATTTTAGGTGATATTTTCATTTATGTATAAATGTATACATATGTGCTGAGAAATAAAAATAAAATTTGAAGAACCCCATCACCAACTAAAGGGACCCTTTTCGCTGAGGGAGATCATCAATATTAGACCTGCCTTACAAGAAATGTTAAAGTGAGTTCTTCAAGCTGAAAGGATGCCAATTTATATTATAACACCATGTTAATATATAAAATTCACTGGTAAAATTAAATACCTAGTCGAATTCAAAATTCTCTAATACTGTAATTAATGGTACATAAACACTTTCAACTCTAGTATAAAAGTTAAAAGACAAAAGAATTAAGAAACCTACAATTATAATATCATAATGAATACACAATAAATAGTTGTAAATTATAACATCAATAACCTAAAATTTAAGAAGTATGGAGTTTTTAAAATTAAAGTTGTTATCAGCCTAAAACAGTTAGTATAAGATTTTTTATATAAGCCTCATGGTTTTTTCAAAAGAAAAAAACTAAAGTAGATACAAAAAAAGAATAAAAGAAAGGAAAAAAAGCATATCACCAAAAAATAAAAATGAAAAATAAAAAATAAAAAATAAATCATCAAATTTTAATAGAGACAGCAAAAAAGAGAAAAGGAACAGAGGAACAACAAAACCATCAGAAAACAAGAAAATGGCAATCATAAATCCTTACCTCTCAAAATTACTTTAAACATAGATGGATTAAATTCATCAGTTAAAAGACATTGAGTGACAGAATAGGTTGAAGAAAAAAATCTCCAATTATATATTGGGTACAAGAGACTCTCTTTGGCTTTAAGGACAACAGGCTAAAATGGAAGGATACACAAAGATATTTTAGGCAAATGTTAACCAAAAGACAGCACAGGTGGCTATACTTACATCAGACAAATTAAACTTTAAGTCAAATATGGTCACAAGAACCATAGCAAGTCATTATATAATAATAAAAGGTGAAATATTTCAAGAGGACATAAGAATTGTAAATGTCTAAAATGTCGGGTAAATGTTATACCCAACATTGGAGCAACTAAATATATAAAGCAAAATGATAACAAAACAGAAAGGAGAAATAAATAGTAATACAATAGCAGCAAAAAACTTTAATATTTCACTCATGATAGAAATTAAATAAGGAAATAGTTGATTTGAATAACACTATAGACTAAATGGATCCATTTAGAGCATCCCATCCTATGGCAGCAGAATACACCTTCTTCTCAGTGAACATTCTCCATGATCTATCATATGTTAGGTTAAAAAACAAATCTTAACAAATTCAAGGATATTAAATTATATAAAATATTTTTTTCTGAACATAATGGTATAAAGCTATAAATCAATACAGGAAAAAAATTGGAAAATTCACAAATATTTTGAAATTAACATACTCCTGAACAATTAATAGATCAAGATGAAATCAAAAGAGAAATCAAACACCTCTCAACAAAGAAAAGCCCAATATTTAAACAATTAACACTGATACTTTTTGAACTCTTCCAAAAAATTAAAGAAAAAGGAACACTTCAAAACTTGTTATAAGGCCAATATTACTCTGATCTCAAAGATAGATAGGAACAATACAATCCCTGATAAACATAGATGTAAAAATTGACAACAAAATATTAACAAACTCAACTTAAGAGTACATCAAATGTACCATCCACCATAAGTAAGAGGCATTTCCCTCTTGGATGTAAGGCTAGTTCATCATACACAAATTTATAAATATGAAACCAAATCAACAGACTAAATGATAAAAATCATGTAATCATCTTAACAGATTCAAAAAAAGTTATACAAAATGTAGCATGATTTTATAATAAACACTCTCCACAATTTACTTAGAGGTGTGGAAAGCATTATGGCAATTCCTCAAAAAGCTAAAAGCAGAATTACCATTGGACCCAGCAATCCCATTACTGGGTATGCACCCAGAGGTTTATAAATCATTCTACCATAAAAACACATGCACACAAATGTTCATTGCATCACTATTCACAATAGCAAATATTGAATTAACCTAAATGCCCATCAGTGACAGATTGAATAACAAAAATGTGGTACAGCTATACCATGGAATACTATGTAGCCATAAAAAAGAACGAGCTCATTCCTTTGCAGGAACATGGATGGAAGTTGAGGCAAGTATCCTTACCAAACTAATTCAGGAACAGAAAACTAAATACCTCATATTTCCACTTATAAGTGGGAGCTAAATGATAAGAACTTTTGAACACAAAGAAGGAAACAACAGACACTGGGGTCTGCTTGAAGTGGGAGGGTTGAGGAAGGGAAAGAGCAGAAAGGATACTATTGAGGCTTAATACCTGGATATGAAATAATATAGCTAACAAACCCCCATGACATGTTTACCTGTGTAACAAACCTAAACATGTATTACCAAATCCTAAAGTAAAAGTTAAAAACAAAGTAAATGTATAAAACAATAACTATAAATCTATGTTGATAAGAACACACACACACACAAATTGCATATAGAAAGAACATACCTCAAAATAATATGCTCCATAAATGACAAGCCTGTAGCTAACAGCATACTTCAATAAAAGCTGAAGACGTTCCCTCCAAGCTCAGAAACAAGACAAGGATGTCCACTAACACCACTTCTATTCAGCAAAGTACTAGAACTCCTAACCAAAGCAATTAGGCAAGAAAAAGAAATAAAAAGCACCCAAATCAGAAAAAAGGAAATAAAATTGTCTCTGTTTACAGGTACATGATTGTACATTTAGAAAACCTTAAGTACTCCATCAAAAAAAAAAAAAAAGAAACTGTTAAAAATAATTCATTAAAGTTTTAGCATACAAAAACAACATGCAAATGCAGTTGCTTCTGTATTTTAGCAAGGAACTATCTGAAAAAGGATAAAATAAAATGTCATTTAAAATATTATAAAAATAATAAAATATTTATGAATAAATTTAGCAAATGAAAGACCTGTATTCTGAAAACTATAAGATGATGAAATAAATTGAATTCACAAGTAAACGGACAGATATCCCATGTTTATGGATCAAAATAATTAATACAATTAAAATGCCCATACTTCCCAAAGCAATCTATAGATTCAATGCAATTCCTATCAGAAATGCAACGGCATTTTTACAGAAGTAGAAAAAACAATTCTAAGATTTGTATGAAACCAAAAAATACCCTGAATAGCCAAAGCAATCTTAAGATAGAAGAACAAATCTGGAGGCACCATGTTTCCTGGTTCAAAACTGTTTTTCAGAGTATAGTAATCAAAGCAGTATGGTATTGGCATAAAAACAAACATATAGACCAATGCAACAGAATAGAGAACCTAGAAATAACCCCAACTCAACTCCAACAAATGTGCCAACAATACAAAATACAGAAAGAATAGTCTTTTTAATAAATGACATATAGAAGACTGTATTTTCTTGCAAAAGTATGAACTTGAACCCCTATCTTACACCTAAGTCCCAAAAATAAACTTGAAATGAATTAAAGACTTAAATATAGAACTTGAAATTGGAAAACTACTAAAAGAAATTGTAGAAGGAAAGTTCCTTGATACTGTCCCTGGCAATGATGTTTTGGATATGACGCTAAAAGCCCAGGCAACAAAAGCAAAAATAAACAAGTGGAACTATAGCAGACATAAAAACTTCTGCACAGCAAAGAGAATAAGACAATAAAATTATGAGGCAACTACACAATGGGAGAAAATATTGGCAAGCTATCTATCTGATAATGAGTTAATATGCAAAATATATAAGAAACTCTTACAACTTAATAGGAAAATATAATAATAGTAGTTGCCTAATTAAAACATTGAAAAAGAACCTGAATAGATATTTTTCAAAGAAGACATATAAATGGCCACATAAATTGGTATAGCCATTATGGAAAATAGTATGCAGTTTCCTCAAAAAATTAAAAATAGAACTACAACATGGTCCAGCAATCATCCCACTTGGTCTATATCCAAAAAAAACCAAATCAGTATCTCGAACTATCTTTACTCCCATATTCATTGCAGAATTATTTACAATAGCTAAGACATAGATACAACCTGTGTCCACTGACAAATGAATAGATAAAGAAAATATGTTATGTATGTGTGTGCACACAAAATCATATATATTTTTATGGTTAAATAATAGATAAAATAACAGATGAAATATTATTCAGCCATAAAGAAGAAGGAATCCTGCCATTTGTGACAACATGGATAAACATGAAGTGCATTATATTAACTGCAATAAGCCAGACAGAGAAAGACAAATACATTCAATCTCATTTATATATGGAATCTAAAATGTCAAACTAATAGAAACAGGGTATGACAGTGTTTTCCAGGGGCTAAGAGATGAGGTAAAGTTGTTGGTCAAACTTTCAACTTCTGGTTACAGGATGAATAAGTTATGGGAATCATTATCCTATAACCTGAAACATGGTATCTCTAGTTAACAATACCATATCATATGCTTGAAATTTGCTGAGAGAGTCGATCTTAAGTGCTCTTACCACATACACAAGAGTGATAACTGTGAGGTGGTGAGTTTAACTAAATTGATTGTGTTAATCACCTTATGAGGTATGCATCTATGAAATCATGATGAACACAATACACAGAAAAAAAATGTGAAAAGATTTGAAAGTGTTGGGAATAGGGAGCACAGCAGAGAGTAAGAAGGGGCAGAGCAGGACTATAAAATTCTAATTTTGAGACTTAATACAATTTTTTGAAATAAGATTTCAATACTATTTTTTGTTTATTAACTGCAATGTCTTACTTTGATTTAAATGTCTTAAAAAGAAGTAAACTACAAAACGGTATACAGTGTATTAATTTAACTTATGCAAACTTCAGAAATTTCAATACAATTTATTAAAGCTTTATATACACCTTCATATATTTACATGTGTTAATACAGTTCAACATGGTACAACATCTCATGTGAGAAACAGAATGTGATCAAATTTAATAATCTTCCAATCATCCAGGGAAATGTTATTAGCTTTGTAAAACTAAATACTGTTCTGATTATAAACCTTCCTCTACATATTTCTGAAGTAAAGTGGTCAGAGCTATAATGAGCTGCAAGTCTGAGGAAAATCAAGTTGCATTTTGGTTTTAGGTCTTCTTTGCTTTATTTCCCATTTGCTTTCTTTTATTTTCTTTCCTTTTGGAATTTGGGTTTTCTTTTTAAAAATCTCACTACATCACTTGGGCCATCTACATCAATATAGAATTCTGCTCTGTTTTGTTTTTAGACCATGCTATATTACTCCACTAGGGAAATCTATACTTGAAACACTGTATGAGAAAAGACATCAGGGAGAAAATGTATGAAGGTAGGAGAACAGTGATCAAGGAACAGACTTAAGAGGTGGAAATGGAGAGAGAGAGAGAGCAGCAATCACTTTACGCTGGGCTTCAGTCAGTAACTAGCAAAGTAATAGAAGACAGAATGTATGGGGGCTACAGGTTTACCATAAATACAACTGCTCAGCGAAAGCCAAAGAGACAAAAGTCATCTTTTTTTCTGTCTCTTTTAAAATCTTATTTAATTAAAAAAATAAAATCTGCTTACTAGATATGTTTTCAAATCCTTTTCTTTCTGATCCCCAATGATTTTAAGCAATCCTAGATTGGCAAAAACATACCAAGATTTCAAAACCAGAGCTTCCTCACTCAAAAAAAAAAAAAAAAAAAAAAAGAAGGCCTGGTAGAGAAGTAAATTTCAGCCTTTAGTTATGCCTTCTGTATCTTTTCCAGGCTTATTTCTTCTTCAGACAAATTCCATTCCCCCAGAAGCTACTCTATCAAGAGCTTCTCAACCATGCTATTAATGTGAAAATGAAAAATTTGCTTTATAGAGGCAGCACTCATGGGAAGAAGCATGCTGGCTCAGTGAGCTTCTAAGACTCTTGATTACCTGGAATTCCTAAAGCTTTTGCAGTTGTTAACGTAACTCTTGCAAAATAATGAAATTTCAACCTTTTCCAAACATAGTAGCTTTGATTCTCCTTAGACAAACTCTTGCATATATTTTACATTTCTAACTCCAATTTCTTCTGGCCTTCTTCCCAGCAATCCCTTCTTGGCATTCTCCCTGTCATTTGCTTTTAATCTAGAAACCAAACCAACAATAATTATTCTATCAGATAACAGGTGATGTTTCCAAATATAGAGAAAAGGGGTGTTTTTCTTTATTACTCTGAGTTAAAATAATACATTGGTTAATTCAAACTAAGAAATTATATAATTTAACTTTTAAAATTACCAAATAACGTTTAAAAGAAATGTGTGGTTTAGGAGGATCCTTAGTTTATGGTAGCTAATGTTTGCTAAGGTAGCTTATCTTGATTTCAGAAAAGAGAGAGTTTTTGCTGAATTTTAATGTTTGTAGATTTCCGACCATATCACCCTAGGCTTAGCTTTTCCTTAACATATTGGAAAAAATTATCCCAATAGACAAAAAAACTCAAAGTCTGAAGTATCTTTGCCAAGGCATAACATTTTATTTTTGAACTTTTATTTTTTAAGCTTCTTAAAATTTTCAATTTTCTCCCCTTGATTTATCAGAATATTTGATGTTTCTCTAGCCATTATCATGAATCCCAGAAGCAAGTACCCTTATATACATGAAAATCATTTCACCTTGAGCATGTAGCTAAAAGAAGTTCAAAGTCTAGTGTTGTGACATTCACAATTGCTTAGGATCTGAAAGAACAATCCGTAAGAGTGGTTTTTCTTCTCTCTACCAGACCCTTTGTTGACTCCAATTTCTTCATTCTCCCACTGCTGATTTTCAATGTGCTACTTACAGTCAAAATATGGGCTTATTCTAGAATGAGAAATATATAAAGCCCTAGTAAATGTACCATAGGTGATCTTTTTTTGGATTAAAAATAGAAAATTAATATAGATGTAGCAGCAAAAATTATCAAACTTAATTTGATAGCCTTAAAAATACTGGGAAAAATAGTAGGTCAGAACTGATGTCTGAGCCTAAAAAGATCTTACTCTTTTCTTACTGGTTTTGGTAGAATTTGGTATCTCTAAATAGGAACATGTAACAGTCATAAAATACACAGGAGAGTTACATTAAAATGTTTAGAATGTTAAAACGTATACCTCTTATTCTACTCATGGATGGGTAACTAAATTTAATCTATATTTTGTATATAAAATGATGCTCTGGCTTTCTACTATAGTGATAGAACAGTGTTCCACCTGTTAATTTTCCAGATAACTGAAGCTTACAGTACCATAACATAGTTAAGATGTTTTCCTATAGCTGTTGTAAGTTTTACAGTTACAAAACTCAGCTATGCAGAGGTAGACCTTCCATTATTCTTCTAAGTATTTCTCATTTGGGGTGATAAAGAAAATTTCAGTCTTGCAAATTCAAGATTAAACACAATTACTTCCAATTTAAATGTCAATCTCTGAGTTCACTATGCAATCACAATCATAATTCAGTATTTTCTCCCTCCCTCTTGGTGTTCCCTTCTCCCTTGGTGGTTCTGGCTCCAAGAAAGTTAGACATAGCTTCATGACATGGAGCAAGAGCTAGGTGGGGAGAAGAAATGGAAGAGTGCTGCAAGTTGTGGCCATCTCCATCTTTTATGGTCTCTGCTGTTTGTGGTTGACCCCTATTCATCCACTGAGGGTGTCTGAGGTCCTGTCATGGCTTTTCAGGTACCCTCACTCTCTATCCAAATACATCCACTGAAACAATCTTAGCTACTTTCCCTGCACAATGCAGAGACATATAATACCAATACCACATGACACTTCTGCTCTACTTCTCAGGCACCATGTTGAATGTGGGGCCTCTATGCAATGCTTCCTGTTTTTCTACACACACAAAGCCAGCAAATCTAACTCTAATTCCATGCTTTTCAATTTCCCTCTTATTCTTGCTGATCAGATTCTTATCTCCTTGGGAGCTCTTATGTCTTCCTGGAGTTCTCCTTGCTCTGATTTATGCTGTACCAGATCCGAGTCTTCTAGGCTGTATGGCTCTTGATAAAGCCAAACTTTTGGAAATAAAAATGACTGCTTTTTTTTTTTTATCAAATATCTTACCATAACAATTAAAAATTGGGGAGCTTTCAAGTTTACAGTCTGTGCTGAAAATTTTACAAATCAGTCTTCAAATTTAAAACAAAAAATGACTTTGTTTTGTCCTTGACTATATATTTTGTCCACTTTAGGCAATAAATTTCTGTAGTTCCAGTGCAGATTTATAATGTAATTATCCAAATAATAATAATAATAATATAAAAGAAATAAAAGCATTGGCTAAAAATCTCCAAATATTATCTCATGAAAATAACCAATTGTGCATAACAAATTCTTTGAGCAAATCACTTTCCCACTTCTTGAGCTAAAATCAATTAGCCTTCTATTTATGACTACAGGTCAGTTTTAGTAACCTCTAAAAGTATGTGTCCTATGATTATAATGTCCTAATTTAATCCCTTACTCTACCATGCTTTAGCTTAGGCAGGTGACTTAGGATCATGTGGAAACTGAGATAGTAGCAATATATATCACATAAGATTGTTGTTAGGAATTAGTAAAATAAGTAAGTGCCTCCCATAGCACCCAAATATAGTGTTCAATAAATGTTAGCTGTTGTTGTTTTAAAGTTATTAACTACACAGAGGGCTTCTTTGAGGCATACTGAATGTAGACTCCTACTCTGAATAAAGCTATGTGGATTTGCTGTTTGAGTTCTTCTCTTTTTATCAGGATTGGTTGCTACTCCCTACATTTTTCAGAGGAGGAGGTAAGGCAGTAGAAACTAATCAAATAAGAAGGAAGACCTTGGATTCAAGGCTTTTAGTATAAAAATATAGTCTCAAAAGGGTAGTTTGGATAGCAGAGTCAGGAGCAGATAATGCCTTTATTTTAGTCATCATCAATTTTTGGCATTAATTGTTTTAAATATTGCATTAAACTAGTATTTATCTTAATTATTTATTAAAGTTCGTGCCCAATTTTAAACCATCCTACCCTAACCCCCACACTGTTGGATACTATGTGAGAACCATGAGTAGAACCAGAGTATATAGAAAACAGAGACTTTCTTTACATGACATGTTAGAGCAAGAGCTGCAAACTCAGATGTCTTCATGGGCCAAGAAGTTGATATAAATGAATGAAGCAGGTTTGGAGTAAGACAGCAGTGTGTGATAAAGCCTATGATTGAAGCAAACATTTGAAATTCTAACAACATTCAAATCCATATTTTTAAAGATGCTGGCCAGAAAATAAAATTAAGACTACATGGCCGAGTGGGGTGGCTCACACCTATAATCCCAGTACTTTGGGAGGCGAGGTGGGTGGATCACTTGAGGCCAGGAGTTCAAAACCAACCTGGCCAACATGGCTAAACCTGTCTCTACTTAAAATACAAAAATTAGATAGGTGTGGTGGTATTCACCTGCAATCCCATCTATTCAAGCGGCTGAGGCATGAGAATCACTTGAACGCGGGAGGTGGAGGTTGCAATGAACCGAGATTGTGCAACTGCATCCCAGCCTCGGTGACAGAGTGAGACCCTGTCTCTAAACAAACAAATAAATACATAAATACATAAATAAACTAAGGTTAAAATTTTGTTTGTGACCCTGGCTTAAAAGATTGGTCTTGCATTTGCCTAAAATCAGATGGAACTGGGGTTAGACATTTTACGTTTGTTTTCTGCTGTTGGATTTTGCCAGTGTTGTGCTAGAGGAGGGAATAAAAATTTGCATTATGCATCATGACCATTGCCTGTGTGTGTGTCTTCTTTGTAATTTTGAGAGAAGTTGCCAGATCTGTATTTAACATCAATGCCTTCCCTGTAACCATTTTCTATTCAATATCTCAATGGAGACAAAAGAAATCAGTTAAGCTAGCAGTAAGATTTATTTTCAAATGAAAGAAATGGCTCTAAGTATAGATCTCCCAAATTTTTCTACAGATAAACCGATACATGTTTTAAATCAAGAATCTTTTACCACCTACTTTGAGAGATAAGGTGTCACTTAGAAAGAACAGGAATAGCTTTGGAATAGTGATATCTAAATTTAAACCTCAGTTCTTCTGTTAATTATGTTAAGTTCAAACAGGTAACTTTAACTGTATTTTTCTTATATTCCTCATCTGCAAAATGGGACTGAAATTTTCCATCTAATTTGGTTACTGGAAAAAAATAACAAAATATAAATAAAGTGGTTTAAATATGACAGTAGTCAATGTTAACACATTGTATAATTATTTAGAGATATATCTAAGCTTCTCACCTCTTGATTATATTGCAGATTGATGAGTTTCATAAATAATGGCTATTGTAAAGCTAATGGACTACTTTGTACATAAAAAATATAAATGCCCTTCTATATATGATTATGCAAGTAAGGAGATAATCATAGGCAATTCTATTTTTTATATCCTCAAATGTGACTTTAAACAAATCATGTAGGCAGAATAAAATATGTTTTAAGTACATGATTACTTCTTAACTTTTTTACATTGTCAATATTATGCTTTTGGTCTTTCCTTTGGGGGTAGATAAAATCTTTGTTTAGTAATGCAGTTTCTCAAAGGAATCACATATTTTAATTTAAATATTGCATTCAGCCTAGAAATGTGGTCGTGAGCCCTTTAAATCATAGAAATATTCATAAACAAATATTCAGTAAACGAATGGAGAGTTCAAAGTACATCCAATTAGAATTCAGAAAAGAGATGAGTTTTTAAATGCAATTTTAAACTTGTAAAGAGAATCTATCAGGAGGTAATTGATTCCACCAAAGAGAAGTAATGATTGAAAATGCTCTGTCACTAGAGGATCCTCTGGAATATAAAAATGCATGGAAAAAGCAAGTAGGTTACACATTTGAGAACACATTTGAAAAATAAAGCTTTGTAGTATATTCATTAGCAAACATCAGGAATCCCTAAAACAGTATGTGATTATTCAAACACTTTTTTCTTAAGCAATATTCCAGGGAGAATAGTGGTGTGGCAAATAAATGTATAATCAATTAGAAATGTCTTCAACTACATGAGTGCACATTATTGCATGTCTTGTTATACCAATGACATTCCAGCCCTGTGCAAGCACAGTAGCTGATTTTACAAGATACATGGCGAAATGTTACTGTATGAGTGAACAAGATGGAGTGCTGGGGGCAGAGGGGCGACAAGGGACTAAGACTTGCTTGTAAAAGAGTAGATCTTCATGGTATAATTCTGTTAAAATTTGGGAGAAGGAGAGTGACATGACTGAAGCCTATTTGTCTCTGGTCTTTTTCCCTTACATTTCTAAGGTCAAAGCAGATCATGGTATTTGAAAATATTACGGTGCTTAGAAGGAGTATTCACACACACACGCACAGACACGCACAGAGAGAGAAAGAACATTTGATTTAAAAATTTTAAATTGTGGGCTTATAGATTCTGAAAAACTGAAATCCCTTTAACAATGTGAGATTTCAAGGGTTATTTTATGAGGGTGCTTTCAAATGTCTTTTTTTCGTTAACTAACCTTAAAATGATCTTCCTATTTATGCTGTTTTTCTTTGCTAGAGTACAGCTTTGCCCTTGCTCTAATCAACCCTAATGTAAGCACTCTAGTTAAAATGTGTTTTAAAATTCTATAAATATTAAACTATAAAAGGGCTTCTTCCTGTCTTAACCTACAGTTCTTCCCCACACCTACCTTCTGGCCAAACCAATCCTCTTGCCTCATCTCCGTTGGCCTCCAAAGTTACTGTTTCCAATTCAAAAGACTTCATTAAATGTGATTTGGAATGCTGCACCAATGTCTTCTTTAAGGAAAAATATACTAAAGAAGTAGATATAAATAGATGTATAAAATCGTATTGGAGAAGCTCAGAAGTGCTGCACTCAAGGAAAGCACGGCGATTGACAAGCAATTTAAGCTGGAGTGTGAAAGGATGCAGAAGTAACAAAATTTGCATGAAAAATATTGAGATCATGAGAACATCAAATTTAAACGAAAAACTCATGTACCTCATGATTTAATCATGAGGGCTGACATTACCGTTTATAACTTTCAATATCTTTGGCTTCTGCAAATAGTTCTATAATGAGGGTGGAGTATATCTATCTCTAAGAAAACTACTGTTATTTTATCCAGTCAGCTCATTACTATGAAAACAGAGTTATAAGAATCTTAAATCTTAATGTATATGTTGGGGAGCCCCATCATTATCTATGGCTGAGCCCTTATTTTTAGGCTGGGACTCAAAGCAAAAGAGGAAAATGAAGCCAGGTTAAGAAGCAATCCATTTTTAAATCAATTGTGATTAGCCAACCAACAAAAAGCAGAAAGAGGTTCACACTGATGTTAATATCTTTGCATTTATCTTACGAAAAATTTTAATGATTGGCCCAGAGCAAGGACTGATATTCTGTCCATACAGAAGTCATTTAAAGGGCTCCATATTGACCTGGTAAGTTTCATTCCTATGAACCAGGCAGCTGACATAGAGTAGGTCTTATTTTTCTTTCCCTTTTATTTTTCATGGCATAATAGGTGGTCTGAAAAATCTAGTCACACTTGTTATCTCAGAGGAGAAATGCACTTCCGACTTCTGTTTATACTTTCATATCATACTGTATTGCTGTGAACCTAGATGGCACTTCCAGTGGGACGCCATGTTTAGCCCATGAATGAGAAGACTGTCACAATCAAAAGTGCTTCAGGCACAAACAGATTTGAAACAATCTTCCTACTGACAGGAAGAGAAAAGGCTGGTTCTGAAGATCATTAAAGGTTCTATTGATGTGGTTTTGGGGGCACACATTTAGATTTTCAAATGTGTTTTACATTTGGAAACGTTTTACTCGCATTAAAGCTCAGCTGCTTTCCCTGAGAACTCTTCTTCTTGTCATCAATTGCAGAAGCTTTCATAGAGAACTTACTGTTCCAACTGGGACGGAGGTGGGAGAGGTGGGGAACGCAAAGCAGGTGATTGAACTAGCTCTCTTGACTCAGAGATGCCAGGATCACCTGCTCCACAACATTCTGCAGGATATGAAGTCACAGAGATGAAAGGGGCCACTGGCAGTGTCCCAGGAAAAAAAAAAAAGAAAAGAAAAAAAAAACTTTTCACCATTTAAATGTACTAGCAGTCTCTGATTTTAAAAGTAAAAAGGCTTTCTATCAATATAAATTATATTAAAAGTAGTTAGACAGCAAAGCTGCCATGTAATTTCTTGGGGGGTGTGTGTGTGTGTGTGTGTGTGTGTTCATTTGTTCTGGTGACATTCTCTTGACCATTTCATCATAAGAACATCTTGTTATGCAACATTTTATTGTAGGAACATTTCTCCATACAGCATCTTTTCACTGACATTTTATCATCAACGTTGTCAGGGTCATTTAATCATGCAATACTCCACCATTGACATTTCATCAAAACGGCAGGCCATGGTAGTAATAGCTCAGTGCTGACAGATAGTATACTAAACTCTTTAATTACATGATTACACATGCAATTAAGTTTTCCGGGTCCTGATGTAAAACTGTCCTTCTGAAAGGGAAGAAGACAACTCTTCAATCTTCCTGCTCTGAAACAATGGTGTGAGTTGCACTTAACTAAATTATTATATATACAATTGCGCATCCTCAAAATATCTTCCAAGCCCATTTGAAAAGAATCTTTTAAGCAAGGGTAGTAAAACTACTGTCCATAGGCCAAATTTACTCTGATATCTCTTTTTGTTTGTTTGTTGTTTTTTTTTTTTTTTTGAAATAAAAAGAGAGAAAAGAAGAAAGAAAGAGTGAAAGAAAGGAAAAAAAAGATTGAAAGAAAGAAAGAAAGAGGAAGAGAAAGAGGGAGAGAGAATGGGATTCTTATTCTATTGCCCAGGCTAGAATGCAGTCTAAAAATAGGTTTTATAAACCTCTTTTATGCCTATAATTGTGCTTAACAATGGAGATAGGAAGGAATAAGGGATGAAAATAACAAACAAGCAGCCAACCAATATTTTATTTAAAGCTGTGAAATGCTATGCAATTGCGGAGGAGTGCTTTACTTCAAATTATGTGGTCACTTTTAAAATAGGTGTAATGTGATACTGAGAAAAATGTATGTTTTGTATATTTGGGGTGGAGAGTTCTGTAAATATTTGTTAAGTTTACTTGTTCCAGGTCTGAGTTCAAGTCCTGGATATCCTTGTTAATTTTCTATCTTGTTGATCTGTCTAATATTGACAGTATAATGTTAAAGTCTCCCACTATTACTGTGTG